>CADDIJ020001138.1:0-234389 GCA_902809745.2 Tetradesmus lagerheimii | reverse complement strand
CAGGTTTTTTATCAACTGTGCACTGCTGTCCGCTCTCAGTGGCAAGCCAACAAACAGTACTCAAAAGGGATGTGGCGTAGTTTTACAGTCACACAGGGCCTGCATTGAATGCCCCTAACTGGGCTGGGTGCTGCTGTGCACAGCCAGGTACCCTCCAAAGTTGTCCTGCCACAGCTCACTGCACAGCTAGCTGCAGTCACAAGGTGCATAGAGCCCACACTCATCTCATGCTACTGCTCAAAACTCATGTCTCAGCTATAGCTTAGCTAAGTCTCAACTGCACACAGCCCAGCCCGCACCTCCACTCTGCCTCTACTTTAGTCAATATCTCCAGCGCCTCGCTGCTGCTGTAAGAGGGCTGCAGAACATGCAGAATGCTGCTGATCTTGTTACTGCACAGCTCCTGAGATCTTCGCTGAAGCTGCAGGGGCTGGGCAAGGTCGCGCGCAGCATTCTGATAGAATCGGCCAAACATGGAGTTGCATTCAAAGCGGTCCACGCGGAATAGCCAAACCAGGTGGGTGTTGCTGCTGCTGCTGTTGCTGCTGCTGCTGCTGCCAGCAGATCCACCTGCACCCTCAGCAGCAGCTGCTGCCACTTTGAAGCTGGCTGGGTCTCGCATGTTCTTCTTGCTGCACTCTACCCCCATGAACACGTGATCGCCCAGCTGCACCCAGCACCCATCCCCAGCCACATCCTCATCAAGCCACACGCCCGGCCGGCCATCAGAAAATACAGGGGGAGGCTTCTGCACCATTTGTTTCTTGTTGTTGTCCCCCTCTGTTGCTGCTGCTGTTGCCATGGCAGTGCCATGCTTGCGCTTCTTGCCTGTGCTGGTAGGTGTTGCGCTTGCTGGTGCTGCCGATGCTGTTGCTGTGGGATTGGCAGCACTGGGTCCACAAGCCGGCACAGCAAGCGCCCTGATGCTGCTTGTGAGGGCCTTGAGGACACCTGCAGGCACTGAAGCACCCTGAGGTACTGCCGCGTACAACTGCTTCAGCCCCTGCTTGATGGCTGCAGCCACAGCTGGGTCTGCTGCAGCCCTCAGCAAAGGCACCACGGCAGCTACTGCAGCAGCATGTGCAGCATCAGCCTCGCTGCTCATGGCCATTGAAAGGTCTGACACTGCGTCCAGCGCTGCAGTGGTCATGCTGCTGCTGCTGCTGCTGATGCTGCTTGGCGCAACAGGATGCACTGCCCCTGCTGCCTCTAGCAGCACTGGCGCTGGCGCTGCTGGCTGCTGCTGCGGCTGCTGCAGTGCAGTGATTGCAACTTCAGCTGCGCTTGCAGCAGCACGCTGCTGTGGCCTTGCGCCATCCAGCTGCAGGGCGCCTGCAAACATGCAAGGGCGGCAGAAACAGGCATTATTATGTGTGTGCATTACACAATCAAGTATGCTACGCAGCGCCCCCAAGCCTCCTAAAAAGTATTGTCTGTCCATAGACCCTGGCACGCAGAATGCTGGCGTGTGCGCTTTTGACAGCACCACCCAAACCATTGTCTACTGGAATCGACACAAACTGCTTGATGTACATGAGCAGGTGATCCGTAGCACAGATCAGGTGAAGTGCTATCTGGACACAATCACAGACAATGTAACAGCTGCACTGAAATCTGATGACTTTTGGGTGTTAGTTGAAGACCAACCCTGGGACGCTGACGCCAAGAAGGGCATTGTTTTCAATCTTCAGCTGCAGCAGGCCATTGTTATGTACTACCTGTGCCGGGACAAAACAGTGCGGGTTCTAAGTGCCAGCGAGCGCTACAAGTTCCTCGGGATCAAAAACTGGCAGCAGATGACTCGGCACATCCGCAAAGTGAGTACAGCAAACGCTGTGCGCCAGCTGTTGGAGGCAGGCGATGGCAATGCACTTGCAGGGCGGAACCACGATCTAAGGGTATGGCAGGCAGCCGGAGAGAACCAGCACGACATGGCAGACGCCTTGGGTCAGCTGCTGTGCTATTTTTACAGAAACAAAGACGCAGTAAAGGATGGTAGGGTGGTGGAAGCAGAGCTCACCAACAAGCTGGTTGTCCCTGAGTCAGCAACAAGCAGTGCACAGCAACAGCAACAGCAGCAACAGCCAGCAGCCCCAGGACACAAACATGGCGGCGGCAGCAGCGGCGGCGCAGGGCCTTCCCACAAGAAGGCGAAGCCTGGCAACACAGCCCGGCATATCCAAGCCAAGGCGCTGCTGCAGAGGACACTCACGCAGCTGCAGGCAGAACACCCAGAGCTGCTGCCACGCGCGCAAGGCTCAGCGCAGCAGCAGAGCAGCAACGCAGAGAAGCTGTACAAAGTGTATCAGACCCACAGAAACAGCCAAACCCTGCAACAGTTCTTACAGTGCCTCAGCAACTACAACCAGAAAGGAACCAATCTCAAGAACTTAGGCAACCTCAATGCCAGGCTTACCCACCTATTACACCCACCGCACGCTCCTCCGTGAAGGTGCCATACAGGGCAGGGTAGGCGAAGCTGGCAGCGTCACCCCCAAACTTACGGCCCAGCCTGTGGCTTGGCTGCTCCCAAAGCAGCAGGGTCTCGCCGGGCCATACACACACATTGCACGGCTGCTTTGCCCAGTTGCCGCCGCTCAGGGGCCTGCCACCAGCAACAAACTCAGCAGCAACACGCACTTGCACGTTCTGCTGCTGGCCAGCCTGCATGTGCAGTCCTGTGGATGTCATGAGCTGAGCCACAGTGTAGCGGCTGTAGGTGGTGTTGCGGATGCTGCAGCTGCCACCCAGCGGCTTGGACAGCTGGCACCACAGCTTGCTGTTGGGGGCCAGCAGAAGCAAGCCAGCACCACGCAGCAGCGTGATGGCACCTGCGGGGCCTGGCGCTGCTGCTGCTGCTTGTTCTGCTAGTGGCTCTGCTGCTGCTGCTGGCCCGGCTGACCCGGCTGCTAGTCCTGCTGGCACTGCAGGCCCAACTGGCAAGGCTGCAGGCCCTGTTGCCATCCAGCCTGATGCTGATGCTGATGCTGGTGGCACTGCTGCTGCTGCTGCTGCTGCACCGTCTGCTATAGCTGCACTGGCATCTGCAGCAGCCGCATTGCCGGCTGCCGTGTGCCTTGCTGTGTCTGCAGCAGCCTGCACGGCAGCCGCAGCTGCTGCTTGTGCTGTCGCTAGCACTGCCTCGCTGCGCGCTGCTGGGTTTGCAAAGCTGCTTTTGATGGCATCCCAGTCAGCTGCCAGCAAGTCAACCATACTCTGCAGCAGCACTGGGCAGGCAGGCTTTGGGGGCAGCCTGTCTGCGCCGCCGTACAGCTGTGCATTGCTGGAGTGGATGCTCTCACGCAGCCGCTGCAGGTGAGCATCTGCCTCTGCTGCTGACATGTGCTGGTACTGCCAGTCGCAGGCATTCCTGCATGATGCCAGCTCATAGCCGTTGTGCATCAGGGACACTGTAAGCTTCTGCAGCATCCCACTGAGGCTGCCCTCTGCTTCTACGCAGTTAATGATAGTCTGCCAAACATCTGGCGTGCACTTGTTGAGGCCATAGAGCTGCACCAGCTCTGTGGCATGCTGCAGCTGCGCTGTGCCTGCCTCATCCAGGCTGGCCACCAATGCGCTGTTGGCCAGGCTGGGGCACCTAAGCATACAGCAGAAGAGAAGCAGTGAGGCAGGTCAGGTCAGGGCCTGGCTCATCAGTGACTGTCCTAATCAGGAGGCACTGGCAGCATGCCAGAAACATGCTGGCTTCAGCTGCACAAGACGCACACTGCATCAGCATCTGCATGACTGCACAAGCCGCACAGGCAAGTCCCTTATGCACGTAACAAAACAATGCCACCAACGATGTTGCTCACCAGCCTAGCAGTGACCGCTTGAACTTGACCACCTGCATGTTGTGGCCAGCAGAGTCCGCGTAGGTCAGCCGGGGGCCGAATCCAAACATATAATTCTCCACGTAGTTGAGCCAGGACTTTGCTGCTGCTGAGCGCCCAGCGCGCCCGAGATACCTGCAAAAGCAGCCCCAAACACATGCTCAAAACTAAAGGATGGATGTGGCATCGTAGCAGCATCATAGCAGCTGCTCGGGACAGGCAGGTCAGCATCGTCGTGTCACAGCCTGCAGTGTGCCGTCATCACCCCTGGCAAAGCACCCCAGCTGCACAGAAATCACAATAACACAGCAGCAGAAACACTCACCAGGGCCACAGATCGCTGGGAAGGCTGGCCATGGGCAGCCGCCGGATGATCAGCCACACCTCGCCAGCATGCATGGAGCGGAAGCTGTACAGGCTTGGACGGTTGTGCTTTTGCATCACGTCCGCTGGGGGTGCAGTGGTGCCTGCAGGCCACAGCGCCAAGTAAAATACATGAGGTTATCAGTATCAATGCCTGGTGTTGTCTGATTCATTAGCATCATGAGAGTCTCCGAGCCATCCACCCACCAGGCCGGCGCTGCATCATCAGCCATGTACAGACATGCACTGTGGCTGGCGCAAACTGCCCACTGTAGCCTTTTGTATTTCACATGGGGCAGACACATGTAAGACCAAATCTGTGAGGTATCACTTGGCCCATCATACAGACCCTTCTCATAGTATAAAAAGTGCAAACTGCTACTTCAGGGTTTTGGCTTGAGACGGCAGACGCCTGGAAGAACCGAAACTGAGGTATCACTTGCCCATCACACAGACCTGTCTTGTAGTATATAAGGTGCAAACTGCTTCTTCAAGTTTTGGCTTTGAGACCAGCAGACACACTGTAAGACCCCAAACATGAGGTATCATATATATATATTTGCCCATCACACAGACCCTGTTTTGCAGTATAAAAGGTGCAAACTGCTACTTCAAGTTTTGGCTTTGAACGGGCACACACTTGCAAGACCACAAGTGTGAGGTATTCCTCTGCAAATCAACAGCTCACCCTTTGACTTGTCAAAGCTGTTGCTCAAGAATTTGGCGCCAGCAAGAGCAGCGTTGACCATGCTTGGGGTGACCTCGTCAAAGGTGGCAACATGCTGCAGGCCACCATACGGCAGGGTGAAGCCCATGGCATTGTTGGGAGTGCGCTGAGTCCCAGTGATGCTGGCCTCACCACCGCTGCTGCTGCTGCTGCTCCTGCCCCTGTCCCTGCTGCTGCTTACTCCGTAGCTGCTGCTGCTTTCCAGCCCGCTGCTGCTGCTGCTGCTGCCTTCACTGCCGCTGCTGCTTGCAGCACTGCTGGAGGCACTGCCAGCCCCCCGCTGCTGCTTGACAATGGGCTCTGCTGGTGACACTGGCTGCAGGTAGGTCAGCACCACAAAAGCCAGCGCAGTTATGCTGGCCAGGCACAGGCCGCTGCAAGCTGCAGGCAGGATATCATGAAACTCTGGCATGCCAAAGTCCATGTAGCCCTTGCAGTGGTAAACTGCACTGAAGCCTGTGCCTAGTGTTGCCTGGAACTGCGCCAGCAGCCCGCTGAGACCAAGCAGCCACACAGGCGGCTCACCCTCCAAGCCAGGCATGGAGCTGTGGTCCCACGCTCCCCGCGCTGTCTCTGCCTGGCGTGAGCCCAGGTACAGGTGCTGCGCCCCTGCCAGCAGGGCCTGCGCAGCCTGCCGCGCTCGGAATGCTGCGCTGGTTGTGGCAAACTGGCCGCCGCTGGTCAGCCTGCTGGGATGGTACCACAGGGGGTCGCCGCGCTCCTTGAGGGCCAGCTGCTGAGCACTGCAGGCAGGGCATGTGAATACAGTGCGGCAACGCACAGTCAGCAGCATGAAGGCAAGTGACCTTGGATGGATTGCCACTGATGCAGGGGGATTTGCATGCCAACTGGCAGTCAAGCATCCTTCACAACACACCCGCACATGCAGCATCAGCAAAGCTGGTTTAGCTTGGGAATGTTGCTTACCTGATATCCTTCAGTGCTGACAGCAGCTCAGCCTCCCAGTAGAGCACCTTCTCCACGGCATTGTTGAAGCTGACTGGCATGGCTTTGAAGCGTGGCTTTGAGGTGCCTGCCACTGCTGCTGCCGCTTTTTTGGTGCTGCCAGGAGGCCGCCCACCCTGCGATAGCACCACAAACGCACATGCAGGCGTGTTGTGATGACATAAACATTGACGACTAATCATGGTCTGTTGCTGGCTCAACAGCAACAGCGGAAGGAGCAAAATGCACGTGTATTCTTGGCAGTAGGGGCTGTGATTTTGGTGTTGTGCTACATCAGAGTTTTGGACTTGGAGGTGCCTGATCAATTGAAAGCAAAAGCCTGATGTATGCACCAAGATACATCAGGTGGCTCTCTGATCTAGCACTGCAAGCCCTTTGCATGTTCGGTAGGTTTGTGCATTTGCAGAGCT
Source organism: Tetradesmus lagerheimii (assembly GCA_902809745.2). Lineage (NCBI taxonomy): Eukaryota > Viridiplantae > Chlorophyta > Chlorophyceae > Sphaeropleales > Scenedesmaceae > Tetradesmus > Tetradesmus lagerheimii. The sequence continues at coordinate 228,090 of CADDIJ020001138.1, read as the reverse complement.
TCTGCAAGCTGTCCTGGTATGCACACACAGTGAGCAGGCCACTGCTGGCACCTTGCAGTTCCACCAGGCTTCCATCAAGCGGGTGATGGTCCTGGAGTTGGCAGGGAAAGCCAGGTCAACCTGCAATAAAATCAAAGTGTGAGCTTGTGTAACACCCAGCTGCTGAGAGCTGTTGACACTCCCAACTCACCTGCAGCTGCTGAATCCTGCCATCAGCCTTGAACTCAATGTGTCGCTTGCAGCTGACCAACTCCTCTGATGGCAGAGCTAGAGTGTGCCCCAGCCACAGTGCCAGCCTTAACTCCTGTATCAACTGTGAGTGGGTCAGCAGCAGCACATTCAACAGGCTAAGAGCTGATGCCAGCACACCTTACTTACCTGGTCCTGTACATAGCTGGGGTTCAGCTCCAGCGACATCGCAGCCAAACTGGCGCACACCATAGACTCCCACTGCTGTAGGTCACCATTCACAAGCACATATCGAATGCATCTACTCCAGCGTGTTCAGCCCTCTGCTGTAGGCGCCGCAGAGCAGCCTGCTGGACTGCACTGCTGCTGCTGCTGCCAGGCAACCGCTGCAGAGGCTGCATGTGCCTGCCCAGAAGCCCTGCAATAGGAAATACCCTTGCAGAAACTCTGTTGTGTGCAGCAGACACATCTTGAGAATCTGCTGCAGAGGTGAGGCTGCTGCTGAAAGGCTGCAGAGAGACAAAAAGAGCAGACGGGTACGTTCAGCACATCTGCAGCCACACGAGGCAAGCATAACGTGTGTTGAACATTTTTAGATCACCTTGAACACCGGGCAGCTTCTGCACAGCAGGCAGCATCGTGTGCTGCTAACTGCTTGGCTTCTGCTGCTGCTTGCTGCTTGTGGTTTCCTAGCTGCTGCTGCCGGTTAACTAGGGTTAATGAATGTACTTCATTAGCGTACTTCAGAGCTCCGCAGATTGCATCGCTACCTTTCACACGACAACACAGGATGCGTTTGATGTCTTCAGTCTGTGGCCGTTGCAGTTCGATCGCCTGTTCAAAAGTCATTGTAATACTTCTAGATTTTGCTTTAACGTGTTCCAGATGCAAAGGTAAGTCCAGACTGCACCACCATCTTGAGCCCTAGCAGTTGTACATGGAGGCAGCAATTGTACAGTGTACTCCTGCTGTGTATGTAGGTTACAGCATGGGGCAGCTCAGAGTTGTTGGCACAGTTCCTGTTGCTGCCACTGCTGTGTGTGTTTTGCATGCAAAATCATGCAATTTCAGGCCATGTTCAGGCTGTTGGTGATGCCATTTGCAATACTGTGTTTGGTGATGATGGAGGCAGTGTCTTCACCTGTTCAGCAAGGATGTTGCAGGAGACATGCATGGCATGGCTTCCCTAGCTGTGCTTCAAAAAGGAAGCATGTTTGATGGGTCTGCTGTTGCACAGTTCATGTAAAACACCCTGTTTTACCAAGACTTTTGTGGAAACCTTTAACAGGAGCTATTACTATCCATGTAGTGGATGATTATCATCATCATCATCATCATGTTACCCATTAAGCCATAGCATCAACGCCATCGGCCCCGCGCCCCTCAGGAGCGGAAGAAAGAGGGAGCACTGCTCCATTGTGTTTGCAATTATTACGCACATCCCAAGCTTGGACAAGATACTCAGCAATGCTCCTAGATATCACTCGGCGCACCCCCCTACTACCCCAAATATCATCAGAAACAAAGCCGCAACTTGAGTCATCATCCGTCATCATCATCATCATCATCACTGTCATCATCACATCATCATCATCATCATCATCATCATCACATCATCATCATCATCATCATCATCATCCGTATTAAATCATCATCAATGATACCATTAAATACATGGCATCAACGCCATCGGTACAACAACTTAGTGGATGCATCAGTCAACGACAAACACGGTAGAATTTACGAAAGCGCCGCCAGCAACATCACGCAAAACAGACCGAATTTCATCAAGCACTTAAGTATCCCTCTGGGCAGAGTAGGACAATCAAACATCAGATGTGCCAAAGACTCAACACCCTGACCACAAGCAGGACATGCTGTGTTAGAATCAGCTCTGCTGCCGCCATAACGGCTGGTACGCTCATGCACGCAAAGACAGCCCATTCGAACACGCATCAGCAACTCAATACCACGCGTTGGCGCACCAGAACACAAAAAGGGCCTAGCCCTTTTAAAACACATGGCATCAGCATGTGTAGGGTGCACATGCGTGATGTAACGGCTCAAAGTAGAGTGCTGCGGTGATTCACAAACAATTGTGTCTGCATGCAGCTTCCTGACCTGACGGTTGATGTGATTCTTGCACGCATTAGCTCGATCAGCCGCCGCCTCAACATCCACCATACTTGCAAAGCAAACTCTGCACATACTTATGCCAAGGTGTCACCGCAACAGCACCACTAGGGCGCTTCCACTCAGCTGAGAAAACCTGACGTGGCAAACGCGAATTCTGCATACGCTGGACCCTAAAGTAATACTCCATCGCCCTCTGATGAAGCCACATGTGCAATGGCTTCACCCCCTATTCAGCCAGAACAAGTGAAGTGCAAGGGCGCTCCTTGCCACAACGCATTGAGCACTTGATGATGTCAGTCTGCACTTTGTCAATCTGTTGCAGTTGCCTTGCAGTTGACGGAAACCAGACCTCAGAGTGGATGATTAGACATTACTCTTGTGACTCACACCTACGTGTGAGGCACGCGGCAGTCAAAGTGACATGTACCGCCTTGTTAGAACTACGCACGCCTTGCAACGTAGGCGGCCTATATCAGCTATCGCTGGGCCTCAGGCTTATCATTGGTAGTAAACCAATGATAATCTTCCCAAAATGCTTCCACTACGCGCATTACACTCAGTCTTCCCAAAACGCTTCCACTACGCGCATTATACTCAGTCTTGCTACAGTAACCAATTGCAACTACCGTGCATTTGAGAAGAGGGGCGGGGAAGGCACTTCCTGTCAGCCACACACCCCCACAGCTTGAGGATTCTGGAATTCGACCGGCGAACTCGCATCCAAAAAATGACGCACTCGCAAAGCATTGCCAAGTCTGCAACCACCGCCACAAGAGCGCTAATGCAGTGACAGCAGGGGGCAAATACACCCCGCCACTACAACGGGCAAAGACAAATGCAACATACCCAGGAGGACTGGTTACCCATATCTGCTTGTGAATGCCACGTGTCAGATGCAGTACCCATAACAAGGCAGGACTTCCAACTGCATTACACCCATGTTGTCATCTCCAACCAGTTCAGCTGATTCAAATGATGACATATGATAACATGCATGCAGCTTCAAGCCTAAGCACGCTGGTCACAACCCAGTGTGCAACTCTGGTCAAAGTCACACAAGTCGTCAATGCTGCCATCAAAGAATGGGCCCTCAAGGATGCTGAGCTCACATGCATGGCTTGCGCATACAATTGGATCTACAAGCTTGCAGCGTGAAGGGTCACTTAGCTCAACAGGCAACACCACAGTGTTGCCCTCGTCTTGTCCCAGGTTGCACGGCAACTTGTTCACAGCCACGCGCAGGAAGTCGTATAGGGCATCCATGCTAACCAGCACCTTCTCATACACCAGTTGCTGTCCTTCTTGGTCGCCCTTCTTCCAGTAAGCAAAGCCTCCATGCACCATGTCTGTCACCACCTTCACCACATACACAAAAGATGCACAGCATTATGGACCGTGTAATACTCGCCATATGACGTGGAGTGCCGCCTTTACGTTCATTACAAGGGGCAGCTGGCTCGCCCATCCATGCACAAGCAATAGCCTACATAAAACATCTTGTTGTAACCAGCACGGCATGCACAAGTGCAAGAAGTAACCATTACTGCTTGCCCGGAAGTTCTAACAGAGCTACAATAATACAGATTCATGCACCCCTTGCAATGGAGGTTAGATGTGGAGCAAGAGGTGTGGAAGCCACGTAATTATTATTCAGTGACATGTGCAATGTGTAGCTTATGCAACTAACCGCACCGGCAGGGGTGTTGGTGAAAGTTTTGCCTTGGCGTGCGATCACAATCCAATGCAACATAGCATAGTCCAAGGCTCACCTACCTGAAGGAATGGGAAGTTGGAAGCCAAGCTGAATATGTAGAACTCAGCCTCTCCCTGACGGCGTGATGCCATTGAGAGCCTTTTCTTCAGCTCCACCCCTATGACAGCACCATGCTGGCGCATGCCTTTGAAGTGCCACCTCCTGCAGGCGTGACAAGAAGCTGTGTTGTTGGATGTCATCACAAAGACATCCTAAACAAGCCGACGCAATCGTTGCACACTTGCTGACTCAGGAGCACAAGCGATTTGATCCAGCTAATGAACTTCACCCAAGTGTGGCACATACAAGCCAAAGCCAATAGGCACCTCACCATCAAACAACAAAGGCAAAAGAAGTACCTGGCATATATCAGCTCATCAGTGCGTGCCACCAGCTGCTTGCCTAGCCCTTTCAACAGTAAACCTTGCGCTACCACTTGCTCTTCCCACTCCAGGCTACGGTTGATGAGCAGGGGCTGCAAGTTTCGTAGCAATGTTTGCATGTACTGAGTGCGCTGAGCAGGCTCTGGTGTGTTGTCCCTGTAGCAACGGCACAAAATCGGTGAAGTAGCAAGAACTAATCACTGTTCTAGTTTAGGCAGTTTCAGCAGGGTCATAGTGCACAGTGAGCATGCTGAATTTTAACTGCCAGCCTGCACAGTTGATACAATGCTACATGAGACCTTGAAGGGTCTGGTGAAGGGTCAAAACCAGGTAACGGTGGTAGTTGATAAACAAGGCCACAACAGCAGATCGTTACGTCGCATTTCTGCATCAAACTAGGCCTGACGGCAGTGCATTGCATAAACTAATACATGCTTCACACAAAGCAGTGTCCTTGGACACGATCTCACTCCAGACTGTCAAAGACGAACAGCAAGCTAGTTTCACTTGCACTTGTTGCCATGTCTGCCACGGTAAGTTAACATTAAAGAAGATAAGACATGAGAAGAATTCAATCGGACAAAGCTTACCACTGCCAATCATCTGCTTCATCAGCCTGTGCATTCAGCACAAGTTGAGGGTCAACATCATCATATGGCAGCAATCCAACCTTCAAGAGCCGTCTCAGCACATCTATAGTGGATGGAGATATCTTGGAGGCCTGTAGCGTCTCGCTGCTGTGGAAGGAGGCGATGTCATTGTGCAGTTCTTTGTGCATAGGTCCTGCACATGCACCATGACAGCATCGCAATCCACCATGACATCCAACATCCAAACGGCGTGTGGCATGTATACAGGCAGGTCGATGGTTATCATTCTAAAACAACACAGTGATGCCCGTACATGCCAGTACATGCCCAATTACAAATAAAATTTTTCTCTTCATGAACACTAATTTGTATGACAAGGATACCAACACTATAGGCTGTGTAACTAACTAACTAACTAACTAACTAACAGTGATCAGAGATAACCAACAACAGCTTGCTGTGCGTATGTAATACATTGTAGAGTTGTCAAGTCTGCAGCATGCCCTCCATCTGCAACATCAGTTGCTTGGACAAGTTTGATAGTGAGCGTGGCCTACACCTGCTGCTTGAAAGAATAACCTGACTTACCGATTGCCACCATCACTTCCTCTGCCACTCTTCGTGCTAGCTCAGCATGTCCTGCAGCACGCAATGCCGTTAGGACAGAGAAAGCCATCATTCAAGGCTATGGCATTCTGGATACATCTAAACCATTGCATCCTCTGTGGCATTCTGGCTATAGAGCAATGCACTGCATGGCAATGCTGTGCCTTGGAAATCAAGCAGCAGACTTGCAGTGTCTCACAGTACATGGAGACTAAGCCCCGACTGCCACTGCAGTGCTACTTTTGCTACTCTTGCTGCCAGGGTGCATGATGTATGTGGCCATGGCATACTCATCGCTGCTGCTGAAATGATGTTGGTGCATAATTTCATATCTTTCTGTGCAGGGATACAGTTATACCTTACCTGCTGCTGCTGCACCTGTTCAAATAGAATGTGGTGATGGCAGCCACAGATGACAATCATGCACCACCAGGTAGCAACAGCCACAACACCAGGTGGAAGGTCAGTTGGTGCGGTTAAGTATGGAGACGGACTAAAGCAAAAGGGCATGCATACAGCGTTTGGTACAGCTTTCCACACAGGAAATGATACTGCAACAAAGTTGGCTGCAGCAAAGCCTCATGAGGCCCCAACCTCAAATGCCTCGCTGATGCTGATGATTAGCAGACATGCATGACAGCTAGCATGCTGCAAAATTGTGTTGCAGGCTGTGCTCCTGGCAATCACCCATGCTGTTGCATGGGGTTTCACGGCTGCTTTACACACAACCAAGCAAGGCAGGCTGGGCAGCGTTGCCACAAGCACCATCGCAAGCACATGCAGACTCACCTGCTGCTGCTGTGGGGACAAGACAGAAGCCAGGTGGGGGCCGTAAGAGCATATGCAAGGGACACACGGGCAGGGCAGTTAGCAAAAGGTCAAACAAAGAAGCTTGCAACATGAAAGCACAGGGGCATGCAGCACACATGAGCACGCAGGATTCTGTTGCAGAGGCTGCTTGTTATTTTAGGAGTGTTCAAGCATGCCTCATGACACGGCTTTACAAGCACATCGTAAATTACGCCCTAGCAAAGCGCTGCTTGGTGGGCACGCGCAGCATGTGATAACCCAGCTTGCATATTCAAAAGATTCATAGACTAATCCATGCTGAGGTTGCAATTCAGACTGCAGCAACCCTTTCCGTGGGACCAGCAAGTAGTCTTGCAGAAGAGTTTGCAGCAACTGCTGGCAGGCACCACAGGCGGCCGCTGCATGCCAACATGCCACCAATGCATGCGACTCCAACGCTCACCTGGTGCTGTTGTGGTGAAGCAGGGCCGCCAAGGAATGGCAGTTGATGGCGCATGCACAGGAGCAAGGCAGGGCAGAGCAGGGCAGCACAAGTCTACATCGACGCGGTATGCAGTGAGCATGATGCATGCAGCATTCAGGAGTGCAGGATGGTGATGTGGCACTCTTGTGTTGTCTTTTGACAGCGCAGAGTGCACACAAAGATTGACCTGTGCAGAGTGTGTGTGGCACTGGTGCATGCTATGATTGGGAGTGCAGAGTGTTGTGGTTTTATGTTGCTGCAACATAGCTGGCTGCAGCAAAAGCCTTCACATGGATCTGAAATGCAGTTGCCACGCTGATTCTAATCGGTTACAGATAGCATGAGGGTAGCTACCATGCGCCAGGTGGTGCTGCATGTAGTGCTCTTAATAAACAGGACTGCTGGGGCATGGGCTTTAGCAGCTGCATTACAAGCAACTGCAAGCAACGCTGGTTTGGCAGCCTTGCAAGTACATGCATGACTCACCTCCTCCTGCTGCTGCTGCTGCTGCTGCGGGACGAGAGAAGAAGCCAGGTGGGAGCCATGAACAGCACATGCAAGGACACGTGGGCAGGAGATGTTCAGCAAATGGTCAAACAAAGACGCTTGCAGCATGACAACACAGTGGCTAGCAGCGCACAGGAGCATGTTGCAGAGGTGGACAACAACACAAGATGTGCAATGTCCGTCAAGAAAGGGTGGGGTGGGGAAGCAAAGCGTGGAGGGGGCATACATTCCACAGCATGCATCATCAACACGGACACAAGCAGGCATCATGTGCATTGAAGGGGTTGCATACATGCAGCAAAGCACTTGCTACAGCACCATAGGACAAAACATAGCAACACCGAGTTGTCCACCAGGGGCCATGCAGAGTGCTGCTGCACACCCTTGAGTGAGCACCAAAGTTGAGCAACCGTGGCTGGCATGTTGCAGGGGGTGAAGCATGCAGCACTTGTATGGGCTGAGACTGCTTCTGCATGGTTTCACAGCTGCTTCAAATGCAGCAGCAATCCTCTTCCACTGGCAAGCATGCCTGTTGTGAGCAAGGTGTGCAACCCCAGGATTGCTCGCATCTCCAAGATCCAACCACATGCTGAGCTGTTGCCAAATCCTATGGTTCTGGTGGCAAACAATAGACATTTTCACCCACGCTGCACGCAGCGTATAATGACTGCCTGATGGACACCCTGATTGAGTCAGCGCATTCTGCAGCTAGTTTCAGTGGACCTTTGAAAGCTAGTCTAATGCTACAGCTTCCCAGTCAACCGACTGATTTACAACAGTGCAAACGCCTTGTCGGTCAGTGTGCATTGGCTTCAAGAGCGCCTAGCATAATCAGCAAGGCTCTGTGTTACTGCGTACCAACATGCCGAGCTGCCAGCAACAACCCTGCCTGCACCAACCAAACTGGGGTTCCTGCTGCTGTACACAGGGTCTCCCTGAGATTCTCATGACTCACCAGACTGGCTGCTCAGCCTGTTCTCTTTGGCTTGCAACTCTCTGATGACCCCCAGCAACTCCACATTCTCCTGCTGCAGCTGTTCCAACTCCTCACGGTTGTTGGACGCTTCCGCTGCGTCGATGCGAGATCTGACCTTCTCTAACCGAACCTTATGGCCTGCCAGCTCAGCTTGAATGCTTTCCAGCTCCTGCTGCATGGTGGACACCCCTGCCAACTCGGCTCCTGCTGTGTGGCCAAAGCACGGCGCATCAGCATCCATGCATGCATGTTGGAACGTGTTAGTGCGTTGATACTCCGTGGAATCAAGCGGCAGTGGTAGAAGCCTCGTCGCACCTCCTGCACTCCTTGGACTGAAGCTGCGGATGCGCAAGCGCAGCACTGAGTGTTTCCCAATCACTTTTCTACAAGAACTTCGCGGAGGCGTGAATACATGCAATCTAATGATGGACAGCTGCTGTCGCTATGTGCTGGCAACGAGGCAACGCTTGATGGATAGCTGCTGTCGATGTGCTAGCAACGAGGCAACGCTTAGCAGAGAGCGATTCAACCACGCAGTACACACCAGCTGCCAAGTCTGTTGTTCGGTGTCGTCATACATTGTAAGGGGGTGTTCACACTCTGGGCTAACATGTCACACGAACCGGGTAACGAACCAGGCCCAGCACTCCGGTTCAAGTAACACGCCTGTTCACACTGCGAGTGACACTGACGTGACACGTTATCCGAACCTAGGCTGTTTTGCACCGTTTATTCACTCAAATCGAAGCTTCGTTGCTTGCAAGTCCTCCAAATCGTTGTTTTATCAAGTTCCCATTTATACTGTGTGCCAATGGAGCTCGCTGCTGCCACTCTTGCGGTCGTCGATGTCCTCGGCTCCAATAGCTCTGGCTATCGCCGTAGACAGTCCTTGGGTGTGTCCAGGACTTTGAATAACATGCCTGTCAGCATGTCATCAGGCTCCGTGCTGGGCTGCCACACCACCTCATACTTCACTTTATTGTCCCGCATGCCCCTCAAATCAGTAGTATGTATGCGTATTCCCATGAATTCAATCATTTTGTCCTCCATCTCCGCATCCCAAGGGTATCCATCGCTGCGCCCACCGCGAGACTTTGTTTTTGAAGCCATTCAGGGCAAATGAACGCGGTTTCATAAAAGGATCTGGTGACCAAAAACAATGCGGCGGATACGAACAACAAACAACGCCACGCGAACTGCATCAACTTGAACTGGACCAGCTTGAACCGGGGGGCCCAGCCCGGTTCAGGTTCGGGGTTCGGTTCGGTTCGGTTCGGTTCGGTTCAGCTGAACCGGGCGGGAGACCATTGGACACATAACACGGTTCACCAGGTTCGCGTGACAGTGTGAACACCCCCTAACACTCGTAGGGTTCGGCTGCTGTTTCCTATCGTACGCCCTTCCCTCAGCGTGTAGGTACACTGGTGCCTCTTCTGGTGCTTTTCATCTCATCTCCATCTGCATCTCCAGAGCTGTCAACCCCGTTGCCACTGTGATGACTGCTGCCTGTGGTTTCACTGCCGCTGCTGCCAGCCTTCGGTTGATACTGCTGCTGCTATCCAGCAGATAGTATGAGCGCGTCACATCATCGAATCAGGCCTGTTTACACGCATCTGTATCAATAGGCGCTGCGTCTTGCTGCAAGGCTTATTTGGCAAACTCGCAGTTCGTTGCAGCACCGATACACACAACAACGCCACGCTAGTTACACCACTACAACCGGGATACTTGCGGCCTTTTCGTAAAATTGTCTGATCCTCCACAACTAGATGCAGCAGTAGCCTTGCAGCAGCTCCAGGATGGCTGAACTGGACAATGAGGACGGGCCCAAGGCAATAATTGATGGCGTGGACTTCGAATGCGCCGATGATCTTGTCGCGAAACAGCGCAAAAGGATAAGCATTGAAAAGCGCATGAAGGAGGTGCTCAGTCAGGCAGCAGAGAAGGTGTTCAAGTTCTTCAATGTGCAGTTGGAAGCTCAGGGCTGATGAGAAGTGAGTGTGCTACAGGTCGTGAACCAAAGCCCATGCTGCACCAGCCACTGTTTGCAGCAAGCAACGTCCTTGCACAGCAGCAGCAGCAGCAGCAGCAGGACAGCACCAACCAGCTGCTGCAGCACCAAAGTGTCACCATAGTCTGCTGCAAACAGTGGCCCCATCATTTCAAAGCACCACATCAATCTGCTACTCAACAACTGATGTTGTTGATGCGTCAGCAGCAGCAGAGAGGGCCCTGCTCACTGCAGCCCCTGCAACATTAGCCATTGGCCTGTGTGCCCGTGCCTGCTGGCAGGAAAGGAAGCCCCGTTACAAGCTAGCTGGTTCATGGTTTAGGCGTTCCAGAAGCCACGTGACGATACGCAGAGTAATTACAATCCTCCAAAACGCATTTCATGACCCCATCATAACCGTGATTGGCTCAGCTCAGTGGCTGCAATGATCCACGGGAAGTGTGAGACAGGAACCGATGAAGCTCAAGCCCGAAGCGGACGAGGCGTCATGAACACATTGACAGAGTTAGATGCACCACCTAAAATGCAACACTTGTGGCTTGTCGAGTGCCGTTGGAGCTTTCGGTAGCAGACTGCTTGCTGCTGCTGCTGCTGCTGCTCTGCATTGGCACCTGCCAACCTCCTTCCAACCTCGTTGCATCCTGCCTGCAGTGTCAGCGTAAAAATCAATGCTCACGTTTGTTGTGCATAGCACTACGCTGTGCGGTGGCAGCATATCTGCCCTAGGCAGCAGCAGGGGGTAGCGCACAAGTATGTCGCCGCTGCGCAGCGAAGCAACGTTGCCAGGGCACACAGGTGCGCGCAGATTAAGTGTAACCAACACAGCACACGTTCAGCAGCGTCAGCTGAGCCTGGCAGTGCATGTCTGGCATCTGGGAAGCACAGCGCTGCTGTCACACAACGTTGCAGTTCAGGCATGCACTTGAATGCCTCAGCATCTGCCACTACTGCTTCACACAGCCAGATGCTGACACAAGATACCTGCTGTGTTAACTGCTGTGCAGCCTGGGGTACACAAGCAGCAGACGCTACAAGCCGACTGGATGTGGCGGCAGCAGCAGCACGCACAGCCAAGGCAATACCAGTCGTTGCCTCTCTGCTTGAGAAGCAGATCACGCTTCTTGCCCCAAGTCAGCCGACAGTGGTTGCAACAGTAGCTGATATCTTCGACTCTGCTGCTCTTGACGGCTTCAAGCGGCTGTGGCAGCGGTGCAAGCTGACCGGCATTGACTTCTGGCGGCTGCTGTGGCATGGTACAGCAGCTGACTGGGAGCTGTGCATCACCAAGTCCTTTGCAGCAGGAGCCAGCATGAACCTGGAGGAGTCCACAATTACACAGCAGGTAAGCCAAGCAGCATTCACATGCATTCATGCAGGGTTCAACAACTGCTTCACAGCGTGTCAGCTGGGGGCAGGGGAGCCCCTTTGTGAGCGCATGTGTTGGCTGTCAACAAGGCAAGGCAGCACCCAGCAGCAGGGGAGTTGTGCACTTGGCTCGGTGCTGACACTGCTGCTGCCGACCACTGGTGCTGCTGTTGGCCCCTTCTGAACATGTGTTCTCTATATAAATGGGGGCAACTGCAACACCCAGCAACACAGGAGTTGTGCACTTGGCTCGGTGCTGACACTGCTGCTGCTCCTGCTGCTGCTGCTGCTGCTGCTGCGGTGTCACTGCTGCTGAAAGTGGCATGAGGCGGTTGCCTGCTGTCTTGTATGCCCTGAATGCATCCACTAGGAGGCGTCCAAATGCAGGTGCCAAAGAGTCAACAAACTTGGATCTTGTATGCTGTCACTCTCTTCTCCAGGTGGTTGGTTGAATCGCCCCCTAGCCGGTACCATGACCAGTCGGCTTGTGATAGCTGGGTCCCTCTCCTGAAGGTCCAGCAAGTTAGGCCAGTCGTGCACATTTGCTGCTATCACAACAGCTGCCTGGTTGTTTCTGCCAGCCGTCAAAAACTTCAGCTTTCCGTAGTTGAGCTGGTGCGCACATGCCGTGCTGTTAGTGCGGCTGATCTCATCAAAGCACCGCAGCAGAGGTGCAGTGATCAGCTGCGGCTCACTTGCTTGACTGCTGCTGCCTAGTGCGAGTGCCTGGCCGCTTTGCATAGTGCAGTTGCCTGCTCCCAACACAGACTGCACCCAGGTCAGTAAGGTTGTCTTGGCAGCATTCCCTGGTTTGTCATCATCACCCAAGCTATCTGTCAAACACACCAGCATCTTGCAGCAGTCGTGTGGTGCTAGACAGCTCCCCAAGAAGCGCAACAGCCACTCGCGCTCTGAAGCAACTGGTAAATACGTGCTGAGCACCCGTGTTGCTTCTTGCATGTCCGTTGCACTTACTGCCATCAACTGCTGGTATGTGATGTTGAGAGTTGGTTGGGTTACCATCAGCTTCCGTGGGTAAGGCAGTGGATGGAATTCAAGGGTGTCCGTGTCAAGCCAGCCATCCTTGAACGGCACCCGCTTGTGGCGGAATCTTGACCACATATCTTGCAAAAATTGCATGTTTGGCAGGCTGGGCTGGAGGCATCTCAACAAAGTGTGCGTGAACTACAGCGAAGTGGACAGTGCATGGGGTAGTAGGGGGGTGTGCCAAGTGATATCTAGGAGCATTGCTGAGTATCTTGTCCATGCTTGGGATGTGCGTAATAATTGCAAACACAATGGAGCAGTACTTCCGCCCCTGAGGGGCGCGGGGCCGATGGCGTTGATGCTATGGCTTCTTTAATGGGTAACATGATGATGATGTTCCCCTCAGGAGCGGAAGAAAGAGGGAGCACTGCTCCATTGTGTTTTGCAATTATTACGCACATCCCAAGCTTGGACAAGATACTCAGCAATGCTCCTAGATATCACTCGGCACACCCCCCTACTACCCCAAATATCATCAGAAACAAAACGCAACAACTTAGTGGATGCATCAGTCAACGACAACACATTGCGCAATTTTTCAGCGCCGCCAGCAACATCACGCAAAACAGACCGAATTTCATCAAGCATAGTATCCCTCTGAGCAGAAGTAGCGGGACAATCAAACATCAGATGTGACAAAGACTCAACACCCTGACCACAAGCAGGACATGCTGTGTTAGAATCAGCTCTGCTGCCGCCATAACGACTGGTACGCTCATGCACGCAAAGACAGCCCATTCGAACACGCATCAGCAACTCAATACCACGCGTTGGCGCACCAGAACACAAAAAGGGCCTAGCCCTTTTAAAACGCATGGCATCAGCATGTGTAGGGTGCACATGCGTGATGTAACGGCTCAAAGTAGAGTGCTGCAGTGATTCACAAACAATTGTGTCTGCATGCAGCTTCCTGACCTGACGGTTGATGTGATTCTTGCACGCATTAGCTCGATCAGCCGCCGCCTCAACATCCACACCATACTTGCAAAGCAAACTCTGCACATACTTATGCCAAGGTGTCACCGCAACAGCACCACTAGGGCGCTTCCACTCAGCTGAAAACACCTGATGTGGCAACCGACAGTTCTGCATACGCTGGACCCTAAAGTAATACTCCATCGCCCTCTGATGAAGCCACATGTGCAATGGCTTCACACCCCATTCAGCCAGAACAAGTGAAGTGCAAGGGCGCTCCTTGCCACAACGCATTGAGCACTTGATGATGTCAGTCTGCACTTTGTCAATCTGTTGCAGTTGCCTTGCAGTTGACGGAAACCAGACCTCACTGCCATATTCAACAATCGGGCGAACGCATGTAAGCAGAATGATACGCTTTACTTCCACGCTGATGAGCCGGCTCTTCCAAACTGGCATGAGCCCACCCTTCACACGATGCACTTTTGCCAACATCTTCTCAAAGTGCGTATTCCAGTTGCAGGCATTGTTGAACCACAGGCCAAGGTAGCAGTACTCTGATACAACAGGCACAGGCACACCATTCCAAATGATGCCAGAGTCAGCCAACTGGCTGGGCTGTCTAGCTGGTGAGACATGCATGACAGCAGACTTCAAGCTATTCAGCTTGAACCGCCACTTACAACTGTATTCATAAACTGTTGCAGCCACAGCCTGAACCTCAGCCAGAGATCCGCACACAGCAACAAAGTCATCAGCCTGCATGGCTGCCACAACCTGACCAGCAGGTTCGTCACAAGGGCCCATAAGGGTGATGCCAGGGTGCTTTGCATGCACCTCATGCAGCAGATCATCAATGAAGTACAGGTACAGTGTGGGGGAAATAACATCGCCCTCATGCAAACCAAGGTCACATGTGAAGCTCTCAGTGACATGACCTTCGTGAGACACCACACGGCGTGCACCCTGATACAAGTTGTAGAGTACACGGAACATCTTTCCACGCACACCCTTGTCCCACAGCTTTTGAAAGAGCCCATCAAGCCACACTGTTGGGAAAGCCTTATAGGTGTCAACAAACAGCACATAAGAATCCTTCCCCTCAGCTTTCCTCCCACCCAACACCTCACTGAGCACACTCTGGTGGTCAGCACAGCTGCGCTTGGGACGAAAGCCGTTCTGGCTCTCGTGCAGCAGCGGCGTTCCTGCTGCTGTAGCAGCAGTTACACGCTGCTGCTGCTGCTGCTGCTGCTGCTGCTGCTGTTGCCTGCTGCTGCTGCTGTTGCGCCTGCTGCTGCTGACGTGCCTGCTGCTGCTGCTGTTGCGCCTGCTGCTGACGTGCCTGCTGCTGCTGCTGTTGCTGCCTGCTGCTGCTGCTGCTTGCGCCTGCTGTGTGCTGCTGCTGCTGTTGCGCCTGCTGTTGCTGCTGCTGCTGCTGCCGTTGCTGTGTCGTGCCCTCCGCCACTGACTTGCCTTCTGCAAAGTTGATGAGGCGCTGGTTGAGAACGGTGGTGTAAAATTTGTAAAGCACGCTAAGCAGGGTGATACCACGGTAGTTGGTGGGGTCTGTCAGGTCACCCTTCTTGGGCATGTTCACAACTGTACCTGGCACCTGGTGCACCTGCTCAAGCTGCCACATCAGATTGCAGTACTGCAGTAACATATCTGCGGCCGTGCTGCCTCCATACTTGAGTAGTTCATTGACAATGCCCTCTTCAGCCGGGTTGCTGGCCTTGCCAGTGCGTAGCCTCTGCAGGCAGTCGGAAACTTCGGCGGCAGTGATGGGCAGGTCCAGCGGGGTGGCAGGGGAGTCAGCAGAGTCTTGCAAATACTGTTGCACATTGGCTGCAACTCGGGACATGTGTGCAGCGTCAAACTGGGGTTTGGAGGAAGCAAATGCTGCATGGCTGCCAACGCGCTCATAATGACACTTGAAAGCATCAGCTTTCTCAGCTGGGGTAGATGCCACATGCCCAGATGGATGCTGCATGACGCTGTAAACTGCCTCGCTGCAATGCTTAGGGCACAGACGACGCACAAGCTGCCACATGTCTTTCTCTCCAAGCAGGCTGTCATCATTCATGCGATTTGTGTATGCAGAAGTAATGGCATGCTGGCACTGCTCTTTGTACTGCTTCTCTGCTGCTTTGACCAGCTGTGTAGTAGCCTTCTGCTGCTGTTTGTAAGTAGCCCAATCTGCTACAAGCCCTGAGTTCTTGTAGCGCAGGTAAGCCTGCTTCCTGTCCTCCACAGCATCTGTGAGCTCCTGAGTCCACCATGGGAAGGACTTGCAAACCCAAACCCTCTTGTAGCCAAAACTGGCGTTGACAGCATGACGAAGTGCTGCTAGCATCTGCTCGTGCGCTTGCTGCACTGCACTAGTTGCTGTAGTTGAGCCTGCAGAAGCCTGCTGCTGCAAAGTGGTGACCGTGGCTGTGTAGGCTGCACCAAGCTGCGACAGAGCATCCTGATATGCCTCAAGTTCCGCTGACTGCTCCCCATTCTGCAGCCTGAAATCCTTGGGCTGTGCGTTGAGGCGCAGCACAACCTGTTTTGCAGGGCGGCGTACCACAGGCCTGACAATGCGGGCAGACACAGGCAGGTGGTCAGTAGCACCCACAGTATGCGGCCCAACTGTGGCTGTTGGCCTGGCAGCAGCTTGGCAGGGCATGGCAATGTCAGCAGAGGCAAGGATGTAGTCAATCAAAGAGCCTCGCCTGGTGCCGCCGTGCGACCTGTCACAAGTGATGTGCTGGTGAGGGGAGGTGGGGGCTGTGCGGGCATTAAGTGAGTAGAGGTTGACAGTGTTGAGCAATGAGAGGAGCAGGCGGCCGTTGTCGTTGATGGTGCTCTCGCCATGCATACCAATACGCTCTGCTGGGCCAGATGCCCGTCCAACCCGTGCATTAAAGTCACCCATCACCAACACAGATCCCCTGCTAGACAGGTACTCCAGGTCCTCCTGCAGCGCTGAGTAAGCAGCACTCCTCACTGATGCAGACTTGCCCATATCAGGCATGTAAACCACCCCAATGAAGAGCTTGCGTGCACCCCCTTGCCCTGGCATCACAAGCCACAGCGCTTCGTCGTATTGCTGGTCAGTAAAGTCATACACTTTCACCGCGTTTGCAACAGAGGCATGCACAGCAACTGCAACACCCCCAGAAGCACGCTCCCCTGCCCGCACAACCCTGGGCTTACTAATGTATGTGTATCCAGGGATGTGATCTGCCGGCAGCTGCTTTCCCTGCGCCTCCTTGGTCTCCACAAAGCCCATGATGTCACAGCGGGGTTCCTTAAGCAGGTGGTGAATTTCAACCAACTTCAACCCAAACTTTGGCATGTTATTTACATTAAGCACGCCACAGTGTACGCAGTGTGTATGATGTACCGCTGCGCAGCACGCAGCGCAGGTCCCGGGCGACTTTACGTGCCCTTGTTACCATCGGGCACAGCGCAGAAGCTGGGAAACGTTGCCTGCCGGTTGGAGGCCTCGATGGTGCTCAGGCTGCTCCCTCAACAGGTGCCCCGGTGGATGCGTTGCCGTATGCTGACAGGTGCAGCTGTTGTACATGGAATACCAAACAAAAACCAACCGAGGAACGGCTGGCGCAGACTGAACTGGCGGGCAAATGGGTGAAGGCACCACCTTGAAATTTGACTCCCGGGAAGTTTGAACTTGCCGTTCGAGTTTGGCCCCCTTTGGCGTGACATGATACGGCAAAAAAAACACAAGTGGAGCTGTAAAGAAAAAATCGTATTGGCCGTAGGTGCGTGATCACTTCTGGATGTTACGGCATAGTGTCAGTAGCAGGTCTCGTTTGTAGCAAGCTGCAGCTTGGTCTGATATCACGAAAGGACGTGGATTGCTCAGCAAAACATTTGTTGCGCACCTGCCGCATATATTCTTCGGCACTCTGCTGCACACAGGTGAGTGGACACTTGCCTAGACTCATTGTTGCATGCGCACATCCCAGTCGCTGAGCAGCGATCTACCAGCCAGAAGCAGTTTCAAACTGGACAAACGGCAGCGGACCATCATTGCGAGGCAGCAAGCAGTGGAACAGCTGTGATCACCCTCCCGGGGCCGGGCACCTTTGCAGCTCATGCACTTCTCAGCAGCCCTACTCTATGATCAGTAGCGTGTATCGCTCAATATACTTCTGCGTGGCTGCTCTCTACGCTCCTGTCGCAGATCTTCAAGATGGCAAAGTTCGCCACCATCTGCCTGCTCCTGGCTGTGGCTGCTGTTGCCGCCCGTAAGTACATCACAGTGCAACGTGCATGTCTATAGGCTGGCTCAGCACATCAGCAGGCAGCTCGAAGCGTGTGTCACCCGAGCCAGCTTGACAGCGGCCGTTTGATCTTGCATGCATGTGGTGGCTGCTGAGCTGCGGACGCACATAACAGCTTGAAGGCGATCAACAAATAGTATTCTGCGTATCGATCAAGGCCGTGGTGTGTTTGCTGTTTTGCTGACATGCCCTTGTGCCGTGCTGCTGCTGCTCCTGCCCTGCCCTGGTGACAATACAGAGGCTCAAAGTGAGTGACAGCTGCCCGTCAGCTTTTCAGCTTGTGGTGCAAATGATGTACAGCGCGGCAAACAGCCCCCTTTTGCCCAGCAGCAACAGAACTGCTGTGCAGCAGCAAGTGCTGCAATACATATCAACAGGCCTTTGCAGTAATGCACACTCGCAAGACGCTGGCAGCAGATCACGTAGCAGCTTGCAGTTTCCATTCCCAGGCATTGCAGTGCATGCCTTCGTCTGAAGCACATCTCCAAAGGCTTCGGCTAGCACGGCCTGATCTTTTCCTCATGCCACCTCGTGCCTGTGCCTGCTGCAGACGCTACTGTGGCTGCCAAGCCTGCCACCACCACCGCTGCTAAGCCAGCCAACGCAACAACCGCCGCCAAGCCAGCAACCACCACCACCACCCCTGCTGCCAAGCCTGCCGCAACCGCCACCACCACCCCTGCTGCCAAGCCTGCTGCAACAACCGCCACCACCACCCCTGCTGCAACCCGTGATATGCCTGCATCACCGACACCTGCTGCCTCCCCCACCCCTAAGTCTGGTGCAGCTGTGGCTGCCAGCTCTGCTGCTGTGGCTGGCATTATGGGTGCCGCAGTGCTGCTGCTGCTGTAAGCAGCTGGAGTGCGCCACCACCGCTGTTGCAGCCGCAGTCACCCCCAAGTCTGGTGCCACTTCCGTGACTGCCAGCGCTGCCATTGCTGGTGTTGCTGTGTTGGGCTCTGCCATGCTGCTGCTGCTGTAAGCACAGTGCAGCATATTGACAGGACCTGTCTAGCTATACTGTTGAACGTGTTGAGACTGCGGTGAGTGTGTGGTAGTCGGACAAGCGGGTGAGAAGCTGTGGATGTGCTCTGTGCGGCATTTTGTTGACGGAGAAGCGCTGCTGACAGAGATTTAATGCAAGATGCAGAGATTTAATGGGTGGCAGCTTGATGATCAGGGCCTGCCCGTGAATGCGTTGCCAAACAAGAAATGTAACTGTGCCGTTAACACCTGGTGTTATGCTATTTTGCCGGCTTTTTGACGTGGCCTGCGCTGCTGCAGCAGCAGAGCAGTGCTGCTGTGTTGCCAGCAGGCAGCTTGACTTGTGGGGAGCAGGTGCAAAACAAATGGCATTTGTTGTCGAGGAGCAAACAATGATGGGTTGTGGCATCTCATGATTATGCCCTGCAGGCACTCCAGATATGTTGTGCGCACAGATTCACTCATCATGCCATTGATTCCATGCATGATTTTGATCGTCGCGTGTTGCACATGCATGTCAGCGTGTAACCAACCGCTTTGCGGGCGTTCCAGGTGGCCTGCATTGACTCGATTTCAGTGGAGTGTACAGCAATCGGGGGCTTGCTTACGTTGGTGCTGCAGGCAGCAATGTCTGCAGCATTGAGGCAAGCAGCAGGCCCTGCGATGTTGATGGCTGATGACGGTCATGCAGGTCCGCCTGTACTGGCCTGAGGGGTGTTATGAATACTCATCTTGAAGTGACAGAATATCTGTGCCTGTTGTGTGTTGTTCTGAAACAGACCAGGGTGCGCTGCAAAGTTGGATTGCAGGCGGCCCTATGACAGCTTGAAGCTTTGCTGAATGCGTGCTGCGCTGCAGCCGCTGTTCAAGTTGAATTACGCTGACTGTAACAGACCACACCGCCAATGTTTTGCGCTAAACCCCAGATTATCCTGCAATCCTTTTCGCTCCTTCAAAGAGTCAAAAATCAAATGCCATCAGCAGTGCGGCGGACGCGGACTGCCAGTCCTGGCAGTGGATGATGGCAGCCTGCGGCAAGTTGCAAAGATTCTGCCAGCCTGGCACGGTGTCCAACACCAGCCTGGTGACTGGCAGATGGCCTGCAGCTGGCAGCATGGTCTGAGCAGGCACAGGAACACTTTGAAACCCAGTGGGCAGAATTCAACCCACAGCAAGCGAACCGCGTCACGCTTACAGTAAGCATTAAAACGACGACATGATGATGACGACATGACGGAAGCAAAGTGCGAAGCTTGGCAAGGCTCACCAAGCTGTACCCTGAGGGTACCGCACGGCAAAAATTTCGCTCTGTTACAAACAAGGCTGCTGGCGTACAACGCATTTGAATTCGCTCTTTCACAACATCATCATCATGTTACCCATTAATTCGCTCTTTCACAACAACGGAAGCAGCCACCATACGCATGCTACGCAGCAGGCCAGCCCACTAGGTTTGTTTGCCTGAACAAAGCTTGTTTGCCTGAACAAAGCAGCCGCTGCAACGGCTGGCTAATCCCCCTACCCAACAGCAGCGCAGGCTGCAGACACAAGCTCCACACACAGCATGCTGCTGACCGTGCTATGCCGCGTCGTTCCATATCTGACAAAACCAAAGTAAGAGTCTGCAGGAGTGAATGCAACATGATACGTGTGCCAACGCCGCGTGTGGTACAACAACAAGGTCGAATGCTGCAGCGCGCTGTCCACTGCACAGTAGATGCTCTGCAGGCTGGACTGTCTCTGCGTGCCTGGTGCTCATTGCAAACAAAACCAACCAGGTCACACAAAGCCGCAGCAGCCTGAGACCACCTTGAAGCATGCTGACATGGGCTGATGGCAATGATGCTATGGCTTGATTACGATGCTCATGCTGTACATGAGCGTTGATGACAAAGCATGTCGAAAGAAAAGAAGCGGGGCACGGGGCCGATGATGGCATAAACGCTATGGCTACATTTGCAACATCATGATGAAGCACCTACAGCAATCAGTAGGGATGTTCGGCCTCTGAAAGACACATGCATCAACAACAATGTCACACACCTACGGCACGAGGCGTGCTGCAACAACTGTCCATGCTTTTTTGCATTTCGCTGCGCCAGCAACTGTGCCTGCAACTGCGCCAGCAGCATGTTGGCTGCCGCATCAACCCATCAGAATGCCACTAAGCTATGCAGTAGCTTGCTGTTCTTAACAGCCACAGCCGGGCAACCGCCACCCTTGACTGTAGCAGACATGAAAACCCTCATCCGCCTGCAGCTATTGCTCCTCCTCCAACTGCGAAACCAAACCAAAACACAGCTGCTTGGGCTGCACAACGCGCGTCAATGTATACAGAGCAGCAAACACAGTCACTTGCTCATGCGTCGGTTGGCTGGCTGCCAGAACGCCGCTTGAGGCGGCCTGCTGCCACTGCTGCCTTGAGTGTGGCTTTCCTGCGCTCCCTGCGTTCACTGGCGCTGGGGGCAGGCTTGTCACAACTGAACACTGCAGGGGGCAGGAACCTGGCCTGTGCCTGCAAAACAACGCAGCAATAACAACAGCAGCAGCGGCGGCGGCAGTTGAGACACATGCAGGACATGCAGCACACTGGTGGGCGCAGCTGCGGGCTTGTCACACTCTACCACTGCAGCGGGCAGGAACTTGACCCGGCGCCTGCAACAACAGCAACAACAGCAGAAGCAGCAGCAGAAGCGGCGGCAGCAGCAGCAACAGGTGGGCAAGCTGCAGGCTTGTCACACGGGAAGGTGCGGGGGGGGGGGCAGGAACTTGGCCTGCGCCTGCAAAACGATGCAGCAACAGAAGAATAGCAGCGGCAGCGGCGGCGGCGGCAGTTGAGACGCATGCAGGACATGAAGCACACAGGCACAGCAAGCTGCAGGCTTGTCACACGCAAGGGGGGGGGGTGCGGAGGGCAGGAACTTCGCCTGTGCCTGCAAACCCAACAATGCAACAGCAGCAGCAGCAGCAGCAGCTCCTCTGCAACATGCAGGGCTGCGGCACATGCAGGCAGCATCGTCACTCTGTACCAGTGCGGAGCGCGCACATGGGTAAACCATGCCTTCACATCCTGATAGCGCCAGCGCAGCTTCTACTGCACGGGCACGATACGCTACTATATGCAAATGGTCCATGTTGCTATCTCACTAGTGGACCCCAAAGTTGGTGTCAGGTGATCATCACACCTACCCTGGTGTAGCACGATGACTTGACTGCTGCGCTCTTGCACCAGGTGCACTCGTCAATTGCATCACATGCTGCCTGCTCCTTGCCCTCGCAGGGATCTGTGGGGTTGATTCCTGCATTCTTGGCACGCTGCAGCGCCTTCTGAGCTGCGTCCATTACTGCCTTGCTGCCTGCACACTGGAAAACGTCTGCAGGAGCGACAGACATGCAGCAGCAAGGGTTAGCAGTCAGGCTCATCAGGGAGGCAGCAAGTTAAGGCCGGCATATAGACGTGCTGTTGTATAAGTACAGGATTGAAAGGCTGTAATTCGTGAGGTTGCTGGCAGCCATGTACGAGGGTATCAACCTGCTGTGCTTGTGAGCAGCAGGGAGCACTAGCTGCTGACGTGCGAAACAGGCCATGATGCGCTGCCATGTACATGAATTGCGATACCAACATAGGCGGTTGCGACACTGATCACGCGCGTGCAGGCCAAACGCAGCATGCTGAGGTGTGTCGAAAACAACGGGGTGACAGGGACGTTGATCTGCTTACTCTTAGGCATCCGCAGGCTCTCCAGCGGGTGAAAACAGCCCGAGGATACGCCACCGTGAGGACTGCTGCAGTGCACACACGCGGACTGCAGGCACTTGTCCTTGCTTTCCAGGGCATGGCAAGCCTTGGCCTTCTGAACTCTCAGACGCCCGTCAGCGCTAGTTTTTGCCATTGCTTTGCTTGAAGTAACAAGTGGTCGTGTGGCGTGCAGAGCGTGCGCAGATGCGCAGCTCAAGACTAGGAGCAGTACCTGCCACTTCATGATGCTCTCAGAACAGGGAGATGGTATCAAGAGTCTTGCCGTGATCGTATTTGACGCGTGCAAAGCATAGCCCAGTCAGGAGAATGCGATGCTTGCACATTGTCCTGCTGCACCTCAAGAAGCAAAGCTGCATGCCGGTCATGACATGTTACAGCAGTGCGTATCTCCTGACACCCCTAGTGTCAAGCAGGCCCTGCTTAGGCAGACTCAAAACCACGACGCACCGCCTAGCAGGTGGATTTTGACGGACATACACAACTCCTGCACCGGCCCACCGGCGGGTTTTACTCTGCACCTGAAATCAATCCCTCCGGGCAAGCACACGCCCGGGTGATTTGACCTTGCTTGAGTTCAACACGGCTGCAGCTTTTGCTGATGACGCTCATATGTTTTTTATCATAATTACAATTGTTGCATCCCTGCAGAGCCATGTAAGTAGCACCAAAACCTATGAGTAGGAAGAGCTGTCACAACGTGCAGTGGTGTTTGATGCTGCCACTGCAAGCCAGCAGCGCAGCAGCTCTACGGCTAGTGCAGCAGTGGGGATTGATGATGCTAATAATGCTGAGTTCTGGCAGCACATTGGAGGTGGAGCTGGTGACTGTGTGCAGCGAATGCATTCTAATGTGTCTTTAGCATATCAACAGCTGCCACCTGTCTGGGCTGCTGCAGGCCAACAGCTGGAGTTGTAAGGATTCTCAGAGTACTGTGCAGACTCTGCACTGCAGAGTGTGGGCCAGCCATGCATGACGATTCAATTAATGTATTTGTTGTAGAAACAACGTGCCACATCGTTCTGGCTCCGGCAGGAGCTGGCTCTCTGCTGGGTTCTATCTTCAGCATGAATATCCCTGCGCACGCTGTGAAACCTGCGGGCGACGACACATCAGCCGGTAAAACCGTTCAAACATTATTTTAAAACCAATTCCATGGTTGCACACGTGTCCTGGGCACCACCAGATGCAACAGCAACGTGTTGCTGCTGCTCCACGGCATCGGCAGCACGCGGGCTGGGCTGTATGCCAGACTCATATGCACAGAATGGGATGCAAGGTACTGTCTCTGTAACGTTGCAGCGATTTACAGGCTTGGATCGCAAGCTACGAGGCGCAGGGCCTTGAGCACTTTCGCCGCTGCCCTCTGCCTGCGTCGATACGGCGCCTTAGCACGCAAAGCGAGTGTCAAACGCAAGCTTGCAAACCATAAAATCGCAAGCCGGTCGCCAAATTCCAGCCGTCGCTCTGATCGCGACGCACGGCCCAATGTAACGGAATGACTGTCCTCCAGGGCGGACGGGTTTACTGCCTAGACTCTATACGGTGGGACGGTATGCAAAGTACAATGTAAGGCTTCTAGCAGACGTAATTTGTTCTTGAATTTAGCTCGGTGGTCTCGAGCAACGCGAGGCACGCATTGAACAGTGAAGAGCAGACAACTCCGGAGAGCAGGATCCTGCACCGCCCCACCGACAGGTTTAACTCTGCACATGAAATCACCTGCCTCAAGGCAAGCACACGCCAGAGTGATTTGACCTTGAGTTCAACACGGCTGCAGCTTTTGCTGATGACACTCAGATGATTTTGCTGCTTACAATTGTTGCATCGCTGCAGAGCAATGTAATTCGCACCAAAACCTATGAATAGGAAGATCTGTCACAACGTGCAGTGGTGTTTGTTGCTGCCACAGCAAGCGCGCAGTGCAGCAGTGGGGATTGATCATGCTGATGTTGCTGAGTTCTGGCAGCAAATTGGAGGTGGAGCTGGTGTTTATATGCAGCGAATGCATTCTCATGTGTCTTTAGCAGAACACAGCTGCAACCTGTCTGGGCTGCAGCAGGCTAACAGCATGGAGTTGACAGTCAGGACTCTCAGAGTACTGTGCAGACTCTGCACTGCAGAGTGTGGGCCAGCCATGCATGACGAGTCACATCACGTCTTTGTTGTAGAAACAACACGGCACATCGTTCCGGCTGCTGCAGGAACTGGCTCTCTGCTGGGTTCTATCTTCAGCATGAATATCCCAGCGCATGCTGTGAAAACCTGCGGGCGACGATGCATTAGGCGCCTTTCACCGGTCCAATAATGTCCCCACAACATTTCCATGGTTGCACACGTGTCCTGAGCACCACCAGATGCAACAGCAACGTGCTGCTGCTGCTCTACGGCATCGGCAGCACGCGGGCTGGGCGGTATGCCAGACTCATATGCACAGAATGGGATGCAAGGTACTATCTCTGTAACGTTGCAGCGGATTACAGGCTTGGCTCGCAAGCTACGAGGCGCAGGGCCTTGAGCACTATCGCGGCCCTCTGCCTGCGTCGATACGGCGCCTTAGCACGCAAAGCGAGTGTCAAACGCAAGCTTGCAAACCATACAACTTCAAGCTGGTCACCAGACGCCAGCGGACTGCCTACTCGCGACGCACGGCTCGGTATAACAGAATGACTGTCCTCTAGGGTGGACGGCCCGTCCAGGACGGGTTCACTGCCCAAGGTCGACACGGTGGGGCGGTATAAAACCCCCGCGGCCTGCGCAGTGACATGCGATGAACAAAACACAGCCAGCAGGGCCTGCAACCCTGAAGCCACAGCTGCAAATTGCAGGATATGCAAAACGGCAGCCCTGCATCGCAAAGAAGCGATCCATCAGTTTCAACATTTATCAACCCTGCAGACAAACCTGCAAAGAGATACAAAAAACAAAGGGCAACTCCAGCACACCCATCGCAGTGCCACCCACAGAACAACTTACAAAACAAAGGTAACAACAGCGACCGTCGCTGACCAGCGGTCCACACATCCCTTGAAGCAGGTAATCTCGCTACATACACCATCCCAATCCTCTGTCAGCCACCAACACTTGTCCCACGCACCACTGCTCCGTGCAAAACTTAAAATTCAACCCCATACCCTACGCACCACGACCGCCACAACACACTGGCAGCTACTGCTTGTTGGCATTCTGCCGCATCAGCAGGTGCGCTGGCGGTTGCGGCGCCGGTACTATCCTCCACCTTGCGCGAAGTTCCTGCAAGTCTTCCTGCAAGTGCTGCTCGTAATAAAGGCACATAAGGTCGGCGCTTCGAAGCCCAGCCTGCGCAGCCCAGGGCATGTAGGTTTTCCAGAGCAGCTGTCGATCCTCGGCTGACAGTTTGAACTGTGCTCCTGCAACTGCCATGCCAGCCATGGGCAAGCCAGTCTGCAGGACAGTACAGCAGCACGAGTAGTTTAACAGGCACCAAGTAGATCTGCTTAGCACGCATGTGCTGATCAACACTTGTTATCATCAAAACAGACGGGTACAAGCGGATGGGCAGGCCAACTGAAGATGTGGCTGCATGTGCCACACCAATCTGCATAGCGCAAATGACAGACGAGCCCACTGATCATCACTTTACAACCACTAGACCACAAGCAGTAACCACATCTACCGCAACTGATGAAACATGCCTGACCTGTACCAATTCAGGTCAAAAGAGCCTTGACTTGAAAGACCATCTTGCCAAAAACAACAACAGCATTGACGCCCAGAACCATGCCGCTCATGCCGCCCAAACAACGCTACGCTTATATAGTATTGTAATTGAGCACCAGAGAGCCTCACCTGAACGAACTCAAGCGCTTTGAGAGCCAGCTCGCCAAACACGTTGGTGTGGCAGTCAAACAGCACGTGCCAGAAGTCGTGCACCTCCCGTGCGCGCGTTATGACGTACGCAAGTTCCTCATCGTCCACGAGCCTGCAGCAGCAGCAGCAGCAGCATGTTCAATTGCCTGCTGCGCAGCAACACCACGTTCAGCGGCCTCTTCTTGTTGCGTCTTGGCTTCTTCTAGCTGCAATCACCCGCCAATTCATGCAACACCTCCGGACAGCACCGCCTAGGCAACGTACACTGAGTTGATGCAGGAACATGTTACCATCGCAGAAAGAGAAAATCTGACAGCGCACCTGCCTGACAACCATCAAAGGCATTCAAGAAAAGAGGGACAGCCAGCGCACCCACCTCACAACCGGTCTGTCATCTGCGTTAAAGCCGCGCTGGCCCATCCCAAAAATGTACGGAAAGAGAGCCAGCCAGCGCACCCACCTGCAACCGGCCTGTCATCTACGTGGAAGCCACGCTGCCCCGTAACAATGGTTTACAGAAGCGGAGCCAGCCAGCGCACCCACCTGACCATGAGCCTATCATCTGCATAGAAGCCGCGCTGGCCCATCACCACAAGAATATTCAGAAAGAGGGCCAGCCAGCGCACCCACCTGACGACCGGCCTGTCATCTACGTGGAAGCGGCGCTGCCCCATGAAGGCGGCATATGCACATATGATGGGCCAACCATCAAAGGTACTGACAGATCAAAAGGGGGCCAGCGAACCCACCTGACAACCGGCCTGTCATCTGCGTAGAAGCCGTGCTGCCCCATCAGAGAAATCTACAAAAAGGGTCAGCCAGTGCACCCACCTGACCACGTACCTGTCATTTGCGTAGAAGCCGCGCTGCCCCATCACATAAATCTACAGAAAGACAGCCAGCCAGCGCACCCACCTGACAACCGGCCTGTCACATGCGTAGTAGCCGCGCTGTCACATGAAGGCTTTATGTTATCATCGCAGAAAGAGAGCCAGCCAGCGCACCCACCTGACTACGGGCCTATCATCTGCGTAGAAGCCGCGCTGCCCCATGAAGGCTGCGTACGAGCCGCCAAATGTGTGCGGCGGCAGCTCCCAGCAGTGGCCTACTGCAGCGTCCTGCAGCACATGTGCAAAAGCTGGACGCTTGGTGAAACAACCAAGCTTGGTTGCAAGTAGCGCAACTGCAGCTGCCAGACAGCCGTCGTGATGACAGAGATGATGGTGCGGGTATGCAGAATGGCGTTGCAGCAGCAGCAGCATACGATAGGTTTGGAGGCTGCTGCAGTGGTGCTAGCCTGGAATATTCAACCAAGCGACTGCCCAAAACATGCAGTGGCATGCGCTGCCAGCATCACCCGCGATCGTTGCTGCTGCTGCTGTTGCTGCTGCTGCTGCTACTGTCTTGCTGTATAATGCACTACTCACCGTTACTCGTGGCCTGTCCGCGAGTATCTGCCTCCCTGTGGGGCTGGCACGCATACGCGCTGCCATGTTGCGCACGGCAGCATTGCCAAACGTCTCCCCCACTACTCCAACCAGGTCACCCCTAGCAGGCCTGAGGGGCAGAACACACAGGCATAGCAATCAGAGAACTGATTCAGTGAGCATCTTGCGCACAGCGGCATTGTCAGGTGCAGGTGCAGGTGCAATTAGACACGAGTGCTTGGGTGATTGAAGGTGAGCTTGTTGCGCACGGCAGCATTGCCAAACGTCTCCCCCACTACTCCAACCAGGTCACCCGTAGCAGGCCTGAATGGAGAACACGCAGGCATAGGTACAGCAACAGAACCGTGTGAGTTATTGCAACAACAGCAACGCCCAAGGTCAACCCTACTGTTACACACATTTTGGCAGGCCACAGCATCACAAAAAATGCAGGCACAGCCAGAGGTACAAAGGCAGCAGAGCCTGTGTGGAGAGTTTGCTGCTGCTGCTGCTGCTGCTGCGAGACCTCTGGTTGAGACATCTGCGGCTGCGTCACATCTGCTGCTGCTGCATTGATGCATGTGTCCTGTTTCGCTGAAGCAAAGCAAAGCATCGCTGTAATAAGCCATACCCAGCTCTGCTGCTGACAATCTGCTGCATAAATGACATCCACCCTGCCGTATTACCACAGGGGGCTAGTACTTCTGCTGCTGACTGTGTGCTGAAGGCAGCTCACTTTACTAGGGCGCCGACAGCAGACAGCAGCGCCACGGCTCCCTTCTGCACAGGGTGGAGCCGCACATGCGTTGGATACGCTGCAGAAGCTTGCCTGCAGACAGCATCACAAGGACGCGGGTGAATGCACTCTGCCAGCTGCACATGCAAATGCAAATGCTGCGGCTGCTGTTGGCACCCCTGCTCCTCTTGATGATACTGATGCTGTCGCTGCTGTGGTTGTATGGCTACTACACATGTTGTTGGTGCAACCTGGGTGCGAGGTTGAATGTCAGCTAGCAGAGTGCTGCTGCTAGCCTGCTGCTGCTGCTGCTGCTGTTGCATGGCAACCCTGGCTGCGTGCTCACCCTTCGTGCTGAGGTGGTTGCTCAGTGTCTGCAGCACCATGCAGTTGCCGTATGGACTGTAGCAGGTGCTGACATGCTTGTGGCAGCTGCTGTGCTGTCAGGTGGGTCCGCTGTGCTGCAAACGCCCAACCACCAGGAGCTTGACGCATGCACTGACGCAGCAGCCCAGGAGCAGCCATACGAAACTTGTATAATGTTACAACGGCTTGCGCTTGGTCGATCGAGTGTAATTGCTAGCAACCGCTTGCACGGCAAGCGACAGGTGCACAACCAGCAGCGCGCAGCTCTCCAGGCTGCGTCAAACGCGGGTGGATCACGATGCTTATACAAGCACAGCGAACGATGAAAGTAACTTCGGAGTGCAACAGGGGGATAGAGGCTTCTGCGGCGTCAAACCCTCACTTGCATTGGACATCACCACTGCCCCTCATGACTGATCAGTGCGAGGCTGGTGATCACCAGATGACAAGCGTATTATCTGCATTCCAGCTCGCTATTCTTGCATTAGACTCGCACATGCCTACGTCTGACTAGCAGCTGATGTTGCCTGCTGCAGTATGGCATGCGCGTCAAAGCAGGGAACAGCCATCAGGCATGCACCTACAGCTGACGCCCATCGTGGCACAGGCGCAGCTGCATTTCAGCATAGACTGTCTCACTAGACGCTATGTGGCCCAGCTTGTGCAGCGCTGCCACACGTGCCTAAGAAGCCTGCCACCGTGCCGTGCAAGCAGTACAACTTGATCAGCAGATGCTGTGCGGAGAGCTCGCTGCATCTGAGGCAGTGTCATAGAGCAATGGAACACACCACACATCGCATTGTCAAGTCAAACCAGACGTCAGATCAGCGCTCACAGCTGTGCATACACCCTGCTCACACTGTGAACTCAAGGTGACCTGGCATGTCACATGTTGTGCGCCCGTCCTGTGGCGCCAGGCATGCTAGGTCAGCATGTTCGGGTAAGGTTGCGCGTAATGTCAACGGCCGTATTACTTATATAAGTCTGATAGCTGCTACACGCCAGGAGAAGTAGTCCCTGCGACATTCGCCTGCGTAGCTGAGCTGCTGCCTTGAAACGAAGCACATCAAAGAATCAGTTACGCCATTATGTTGTGTCGACACTGCATGAGCCGGGGATGGCGGCTCCTCAGCAGTAGCAGCAGCAGTGGCATTCTCAGCCTAGCAACCCGGCCTATCCACAGCAGCTCACAGGCGCCTTACAAGACGCACCGGCGACAAATAAACCAACTAGAGCGAGCATCAGCGATTGGGTTAGCAGCACTGCAGGCACAGCAGCAGGGCAGTCCACAGGCAGCTGATGATGCTGTTGGTGCTGCTGCTGGTTCTGCTACTGTCAGCAGCTTACCGTTTGGACCTCCACCAGCAGTAGCTCAGCTTCAGCTGCAAAAGCCGAAGAAGAAAGTGGGCGCACTGCAGAAGGTGCCTGTAATCTCGCCACCTGATGAACTGGCTGCTTCAGCGCTAAAACGAGCACTGAAAGTGCAGCCTGCAGCTGGCCTAAAAAACGAAGCAGACAAGGAACGCAGCAGAGCAGCAAAGCAGCTGGACACACACATGAAGGAGCTTTCGGTGCCGCTGGGTCGCTACGTGAAGGCTTTCCCACCGCTGTCAGCGCTGCACCCGTTTGAAGCTGCACTGCTGGACCTGACTGTGGGCGCAGCAACGTATGCCAGCGTTCTGGGGAAGGCAGATGCCCTGCGCAAGTCCATCCAGGAGGTGTGTATGTGAAAAGCTAGCAGCGCTCTAGCTGAAAAACATGCAGTGACACCCTACCCCTGCATGCAAGGCTGTGTATGTGTGCTTGCGCCTGTCTAGTTGCGGCCCTCGCACTGCGCAACAACAACAATCCACTGCCTGACTTTTGACTTGATTGGTTCTGTGACGTACGCCAGCGGTCATGAACACAGCTGGTGCTGCCTTTCTGGCTTCACCATTGTTCTCCCAACCCACCCACCCTGGTTGTTTTGCTGCTGCTGCTGCTGCTGCTGCTGTGCATGCTCCCTGCTGCTGCTGCTGCCGCATGTTGTAAGGGCTTCAAAAATATGCATCTGAACCACCCCTGCTTGTTGGGCTGCTTCTGCTGCCGCAGGTGGGCAAGGGCTTCACCATTGTTCATCTGAACCACCCCTGCTTGTTGCGCTGCTGCTGCTCTCTGCTGCTGCCGCAGGTGGGCAAGGGCTTTGCCAACAGGGCAGCCAACGCAGCTAACAAGCGCGCTGCAGCAGCAGTAGCGGAGGAGGGATCAGCAGCGCTTGCTGCTGTGTTTGTCAAAGGCTCAAAAGCAGTTGAAGACTTGAAAAAGGTGATTCAGCCATGATTCAGCTATCGGTGGTTGCTGTGCTGGGTGTGTAGCTACAGATAGCAACAGAAGCAGCAGCAGCACTTGTTGCTGTGTGTTGCAAGGGCTGTCATCAACAGAGAACAGCAGCAGCAGCAGCAGTGCCGGCAGCAGTGGCTGTATCAGCAGCAAGAGGTGCACTGCGCCACAGCTGCAGCAGGATCTTGCATGTGTGGTTTGATCGCTGGCGACCCTTACGTGCCTCTGTCTCCAGTGCAACTCACACACTCCGCCACACCCTACCTTCTGTTACTTTGTTGGTATTTTTGTTGTCATTTTGTGCCACAGGTCTCTCGTGCGCTGCGCAGCTTGCCGTATGTTGACCCCTCACTACCCACACTGGCGCTCGTGGGTGCGCCAAATGTGGGCAAGTCCAGCTTGGTGCGTGTGCTGTCCAGTGGGGTTCCTGAGGTGTGCAACTACCCTTTCACAACGCGCAGCATCAAGATGGGGCACTTCTACATTGACGCAAAGCGGCACCAGGTGGGGGGCTGATGCCTTTGCAGCGTTTCTTTTGTGGTTGGGCTTTAGCCTGTCAGCTATGTAGGCTGGTGTTTTTCTTTTCACATCGCACAGCATCTTGCGGGCTGATCAGCAGCAGGAGGGCCAGGAAGCTGAATGCAGCAGGAGGGCCATACGGCTGGTGCGTGTGCTGTCCAGTGGGGTTCCTGAGGTGTGCAACTACCCTTTCACAACGCGCAGCATCAAGATGGGGCACTTCTACATCGACGCAAAGCGGCACCAGGTGGGGGGGTTATGCTTTTGCTTTTCAGTTTGTGGGGCAGGCCATCAAAAGACGCAGGCTGTTATTATTCGATTTTGAATGCGCAGCATCAAGATGGGGCACTTCTACATCGAAGCAAAGCGGCACCAGGTGGGCGTCGCAGCAGCAGCAGCAGGGCGGCACCATGTGGTAGCATGCGTTTGCACCGGTTTGTCGGGTTAGGCCATCAAAAATTGCAGGCTGGTGTTATCCAATTCCCAGTGCGCAGCATTAAGGTGGGGCACTTCTACATTGACGCAAAGCAGCACCAGGTGAGCTGATGCCTTTGCTTTTCGGTTTGTGGGGCTCAGGCCATCGAAGGGCTGGTGTTATTTGGGGCAGCAGCAGCAATAGCGCAGCACCAGCTCGGAGGATGCCGAATGTGGGCAAGTCCAGCTTGGTGCGCGTGCTGTCCAGTGGGGTTCCTGAGGTGTGCAACTACCCTTTCACAACGCGCAGCATCAAGATGGGGCGCTTCTACATCGACACAAAGCGGCACCAGGTGGGCGTCGCAGCAGCAGCAGCAGCGGCAGCAGCAGCAGGGCGGCACCAGGTGTACTGATGCGTTTGCACCTGTTTGTCGGGTTAGGGCATCAGAAGTGCAGGCTGGTGTTGTCCGACTCTCAATGCGCAGCATCAAGATAGGGCACTTCTACATCGACGCAAACCGGCACAAGGTGGGGGGTCATGCCTTTGCAGGCCGTTTTCTTTTATATTTAGGCTGTCAGCAGTGCAGGCTGGTGTTGTTGTTTTCACATTGCACAGCATCTGATGGGCTGATTAGCAGCAGGAGGGCATGTGCAGCGATTTCATCATGCAAGTCCAGCTTGGTGCGTGTGCTGTCCAGTGGGGTTCCTGAGGTGTGCAACTACCCTTTCACAACGCGCAGCATCAAGATGGGGCACTTCTACATCGACGCAAAGCGGCACCAGGTGGGCGTCGCAGCAGCAGCGGCAGCAGCAGCAGCAATAGGGCGGCAGCAGGTGGGCGTGGCAGCAGCAGCGGCAGCAGCAGCAGCAGCACCAGGTGGGAAGATGTGTCTGCACTGTTTTGTGCTGTTAGGCCATCAGGAGTGCAGGCTAGTCCTTCCATAGAACGCACAGCATCAGGCGTGCTGGCAAGCAACAGGTGGGCCGGTTTGCACCGTTTGATGCTGTCAGGCCATCAACGGTGCAGGCTGGTGTTGTCCCCTAAATCACACAGCATCAAACGGGCTGAATCGAACAGCCGTGCCCTGCTGCTGCTGCTGCTGCAGATTACT
The DNA here is from genome assembly GCA_902809745.2 of Tetradesmus lagerheimii. NCBI lineage: Eukaryota > Viridiplantae > Chlorophyta > Chlorophyceae > Sphaeropleales > Scenedesmaceae > Tetradesmus > Tetradesmus lagerheimii. The sequence goes on along the minus strand of CADDIJ020001138.1, from coordinate 194,561 downwards.
GTCACGCCCGGCCTGCTGCAGCGGCCAGATGAGTACAGGAACAAGATGGAGCTGCTGACGCTGCTGCCGCTGCTGCTGCTGCTGCAGATCACCAACACCCGGCCTGCTGCAGCGGCCAGACGAGTACAGGAACAGAATGGAGCTGCTGACGCTGCCGTGCCTTGCTGCTGCTGCTGCAGCTGTTGCTGCAGCATACTGACATGCCCGACCTGCTGCTGCTGCTGCCTCTGCAGATCACCGACACGGCCGACCTGCTGCAGCGGCCAGACGAGTCCCGCAACAAGATGGAGCTGCTGACGCTGCTGCTGCTGCTGCTGCTGCAGATCACCGACACGCCCGGCCTGCTGCAGCGGCCAGACGAGTCCCGCAACAAGATGGAGCTGCTGCTGCTGCTGCTGCTGCAGATCACCGACACGCCCGGCTTGCTGCAGCGGCCAGACGAGTACCGCAACAAGATGGAGCTGCTGCTGCTGCTGCTGCTGCAGATCACCGACACGCCCGGCTTGCTGCAGCGGCCAGACGAGTACCGCAACAAGATGGAGCTGCTGCTGCTGCTGCTGCTGCAGATCACCGACACGCCCGGCTTGCTGCAGCGGCCAGACGAGTACCGCAACAAGATGGAGCTGCTGCTGCTGCTGCTGCTGCAGATCACCGACACGCCCGGCTTGCTGCAGCGGCCAGACGAGTACCGCAACAAGATGGAGCTGCTGCTGCTGCTGCTGCTGCAGATCACCGACACGCCCGGCTTGCTGCAGCGGCCAGACGAGTACCGCAACAAGATGGAGCTGCTGCTGCTGCTGCTGCTGCAGATCAGCTGCTGACACTGGCAGCGCTGCAACACCTGCCCAGTAGCGTCGTGTTTGTGGCAGATCTGACAGAAGAATGCGGCACGAGCGTGGCTGACCAGTGGGCGATTCGTCGGGAGCTGCGAGCGCGCTTTCCTGCAAAGCCTTGGACAGATGTGCTGTCGAAAGCAGACCTGCTGCTTGAAGTGTGGCAAGAGTTGGAGCAGCACCAGCAGCAGCAGCAGGGGAGTGAACACATCAGCAGTAGTAGTAGCAGTGGTGAGGATGGTGCTGGTAGTGCAGCAGTAGCTGTTGATGATGTGCAGGATGCTGTGCAGTTTGCGGCAGCGCTGGTAGATGCTGTGCGAATGTCGTCAGTGACAGAGCAGGGGCTGGTGCAGCTGCAGGAAGGGTTGGTGCAGATGCTGCAGTCGGATGCAGCGGTATCAGAAGCAGCAGCAGGAGCTGCTTTGTTGCAGGATGACAGCAGTGCTCCTAGCTTGGTGCAGCAGCAATGAGGCCAGTGGTGGAAGGCTCCTGCTAAGCAATTGGGTCGTCAGCCAGCGCGGGTGTTTGTGTAAAAGACACATGCGTTGATTTTCGGCATTTGGATACGCCGTGCTTGCTTCACTGGTGTAGGTGGGCAACTGGTATGTGGAACGACGAGTACGATCATTGACAGTTCAACTGTCATGCTACAACAGCATGCCGTTACGTGCTTGTTGGCCCAAATTTCGCTTGAAGGCCTTTATTAAACATTCTCTTCTACGTTTGTGCTCGCTGCTCGTGTTCTGCAAGTTTGGGAGCGCTGTACTGCCGTGGTCTGGTATATATATACAGCTGCTCTAGGTCCATCTTCAAGCCGATCTTCCGCACAATCCAATCAGAGTCAAAAAGGTATGCAATTATGCTGCAGCGTGCTTGTGTTGCTGGCTTCTGCAGGGAGCGAGCGGTGCGTTACTCAACGACCATGTGCACATGTGTCTGTTGACAGGCACCATGCGCTCCCATGTGGCATCCACCGCCATCTTGGTGGTTTTTCTGTTCGCTTCGACTTTGCAAGCGAACAGTGAGCCTATCGACGGCATCACGGGTCTGCAAGTACTGCCAACCACTTCAAAGGGTCAGCTGTTCGGAGCATGCTTCAACGCAATGCTCCAATCTTACGGCATCAGCGATCAAATACTCTACGATGTCAGGGTGAACAGAACGGTGGCGCCCATCGAAGTCAGCATGGACGGGCAGTTTGCTGAGCAGGTTGGTCTGCAGTACGCTGTATTGGCAGCAGCAAAGGAGTCATCACCAGTTCATACTCAGCTCCAGCTGCATATGCAGCATATGCTGCATAAGCAGCAAGGATGAGCACACGCACAGTTTACTAGACGTGACGCAATGACGTCTGGATTGCTGCATGCTCTTCTGTCGCCTGGATGTGCCGTTCAGGCCTTAGCCCCCTGCAGCGCACATGTGTTCGTACAACTGCTGCAACAACAGATACACATTCGTCTCAGCGCAACATGTGTTCCCACCAGCCGACCACCCAGGCGCCACACAATTCGTATTCTGCTTCATGTCCTGCACACACAATCCCCATCCTGCCTCATGTTCTGCACACACAAGCCGCATCCTGCTTCATTCCCTGCACACACAATCACATCCTGCTTCATTCCCTGCATACTCAATTCACATCCTGCTTCATGTCCTGTACTCGTATTCCGCATCCTGCTTCATGTCCTGCACACACAATTTCCATCCTGCTTCATTCCCTGCACACATAATCCCCATCCTGCTTCATGTCCTGCACACACAATTTCCATCCTGCTTCATCGGCTGCACACACAATCCGCATCCTGCTTCATGTCCTGCACACACAATTTCCATCCTGCTTCATTCCCTGCACACATAATCCCCATCCTGCTTCATGTCCTGCACACACAATTCGTATCCTGCTTCATGGCCTGCACACACAATTCGCATCCTGCTTCATCGCCTGCACACACAATCCGCATCCTGCTTCATCGCCTGCACAATTCGCATCCTGCCTCATGAACTGCACTATCCGCATCCTGCTTCATGTCCTGCACAATTCGCATCCTGTTTTATGTCCTGCACAATCCGCATCCTGCTTACCGTTCTGCACACACAATCCGCATCCTGCTTACTGTCCTGCACACACAATCCGCATCCTGCTTACTGTCCTGCACACACAATCTCATCCTGCTTCATTCCCTGCACAACTGCAACCCTGCAGGTGGCAGTACAACTGACAGACGCACAGGTGGACGAGTTCTGCGCTGCTGCAACCAACCCTGCCATGGCAAGGGCAGTTCAGACAATGCACAAGGCCAGGGGGGCTGCAGGAACGCAGGCCAGAATGCAGTGGCAACAGAGCGTCAAAAACCATGCGAAGGAGCAGGCCAAGCTATCGGCATCAAACATGCGGCGTGCGGGTAACAGCAGCACCGCCAATACAACTGAGACCTGATCACATGCAGCTGCTGCAATAGTGTGCATAGTACATGCATGGTACCTTCTGCCCTTTGCAAGATAAAGAATCCTGACCTGAAGCAGCACAGTAGACGCGCCAAGCTGAACAGCGCTACCACCAACGGTGCCCTACGTGCTGGATACACGGCATGCAGTTTCACCACCATCTATGCTGATGCCCGACTGCCACCCGCTGCATCTGCTGCTGCTGCTTCTGCTGCTGCCGCAGTGCCTAAGCCTGGAGCTCAAAAGCCGTCCAACGCATCAGCAGCATTCAAAGGTCCCGGCACTAACAGGCCAGCCGTCCCACGCCCATCACCCAAAAGCCCACATGCTGCAGCAAAGCCATCTAGAAATGCGCAGCCAGCTGACTTCACTACGCCTTTCACAACAGATGCCACCAGTGGGCTTTGGAACCCCCACCCTGCAGAGTATTCTCCTGTTGAGGGCGGCTATGCTGTGCTGATGGCGCCGCTGGTTGCAGCGGGGCTGTACCCCAATAGCAACGGCGACACCAGGAGTGACACACCAGAAGTCGCAGTGGCAGTGACGGTGAGTTGCGTGTGATTGGATTGCTGGTCTGCGTCATGTGTGCATACCATCTACTTGTCATGACACATCCTGCAACTGAAAGCGCTGCTTTGCACGCAGCATGTGTGCCGCTGGCAGTACCGCATCTTGTTACCTACACAGGACATAAAAGAGAGATCTTGCTCAGGCAATTGCTCCTCTGCTGCTGCTACTGCTGCTGCCACCTGTAGGCATGCGCTGCATTGGAGTTGACTGCATTCATCGTTACTGTTGTGTGTGGCCTGACGGGCACGACCGGCGCGTGGACTGGTGCCTGTGCCGTTGCTGCAGGCGGCGTGTGGACTGCCCCTGCAGAGATCATCTGCCTTGCTGCGCAAGCAGCAACTGGGTGAGCAGGGTTGAGGTGTTAGCATCACTTTAGCATGGTTTCTAATTGCCACCCTCAAATTTGAAAGACGAGGAGAGCATAAACGTTGCTGTTTGCATGGCTGCAGCAACCCCACCAGGCATGCACGCGCGCGTTTCACTGCCCTATGCATGTCGCCATCAAGGGTTCAAATTTTGAGCAGGCTAGAGTTCAGCATTCGTAGGGTTGATGTGTGCATTGGATTTATTGCGGCAGTGCGTGAGGCTGACCACTTGCATACTAGATTGGTCTGTCTGGGCAGGTTTTTGAGTGTAGTCCTGGTGTAGGGTATGTTGCCATGTCTCCACACATATACAAGGTCCTGCTGCTGCTGCTGCTTGTACCTGCAGTGCCGCCTTTGAGCTGTGCAATGACGTGGTGACCGGCACAGAGTTCGTTGATGGCAACGTTGATGGTGCAGAGATCCAGGCTGCATACGAAAATGGCAAGAAGGCGCTGGATAACCAGCTGGTGAGATACCGCAATGCTGAGCCTGAAAGAGCCTGAGAGCGATATCTGATGAGAGATCTTCAACGCTTGATAGGGTTGTTTACTAGAACCCAAACACCAACAGCGGAATACCTTAGTGAAGGCTGATGGATGTGCTGTGGGGTACAGTGCGTGTGTAACACCTGGGTAGAATGGCTGTGGCTGTTGCCGTACCACTCTTGTTAATGACAATGCGCATTGCTTCACCCTTGCTGCCGCTGTTGCCGCACGCAGATCCTTTGGAACAAGGCCAACACAGATACCAACACCATTGTATCTCAGGTGGGCAGCATGTGGTACAACTTGTCGACCCAGATCAAGCAGTGCTACGATGCAACATGCTTTTCCTACTGTTACAACTTCAGTGAAGGATTTGAGGCGCATTTAAACACCATAGAACAGCTAGAGTCATGTCCGCCAGATCCCTGCCAGATCCCTGCACCAGACCTCCACCAGATATTTGCACCCACAGGCTGCCTGATTGCAAGGCTCCTGCAATGCATGCACTGTACGCGCATCCATGCGCATGACTGTTTGACAAACCACAATGTGATCAAGCCATTCACAGGGCTGTGTCTATACACACACATGGTGGTGGTGAATGGTAATACATCTCCGACAGGCCTCATGGGCCTCATATGCATGCAGCCTCCGTGGTTCAGCCTGTGCACCTTCCCCTGTTCTGTGGGCCACATGACATCAACGCTTATCCATACACTGCCACTGCTTCCCTGACCTGCAACTTTCAACAGGTCCAAACCACACAAGCTGCCATCATTACTCAGGTGGGCTGCCAACCGTTCTGCATTCCTATATCCAGCACTAGCAGCTGTGCATGCAGAGCATAGCCATGCCAGCTACTGCTGTGTTTGCTTGAGACATGGCGACGGCGGCCTGAGATACATCGCGCTGTGTGGCGTGAGACCTGCAGAGTCCCGTAGCCACCTGTTCTGTAGCCACTCAGATAAACGCCACTTGTAAGCGTGCTGCTGATTCTGGCTCCCCGCTGTGCTGTACGTTTACCTACAGGTCCAGACAACACAAACTGCCATCATCAATCAGGTGTGCAGCAGTTGGCAGCCACCCCTGACAGTGCTTCATGTACAGTGTGTGCTGGCCTCAACCCCTTCCAGGGAGCCTGATTTGCACACACACAGCAAGCTACACATAGAACTGCAACAGTTGAGTTTCAGCCATGGTAGCAGCAGATGCATGTGAGACCTGGACAGCGTTCATTGCGACTATCACGCCACTATTGAGCATTATGCCTCTGCTACTGCTGGCTGTGTGTATGCTTCAACAGGTTCAAACAACAGAAGCCGCCATTATCAATCAGGTGAGCAGCAGGGTCGGCATCCATTGCTTACAGTGCTCTGATCAGTAGGTTGTGCTGGTCTCACCGTTACAGGGCATGTTAAGCACTACATATAGATGGTAGATCTACCAGCTGTCATCAGCAAGAGTATAGCAAGCTGCACATTGCATTGCAGCTGAGTGCTGCCAACCACAATGTCTGATAGGCAAGAGAAAACAACGTTGCATAAGAACTTGAACAGGCAAGACGTACCAGTTCCTTCTGCAGGCTGATCGCACGATCTGAACAAGCCACTGCCATGGTGGCTGCGGCTGCCTTGCAAAACTGTTCTGGGTATCAACGAAGCCTCACAAGCACGCTGCTGATGATGCTGCTGCCTTGTCACGACCTTCTTACGATCACCACAGGTTCAAACCACAGAACGCGCCCTCTCCACTCAGATCGCAGCAGCGCAGACCGCAATCATCGCAAACACAGAAGCAACCGTCGCCGCTGCCGTTGCCACACTCAGCGCCCTCATGCGGGATCTCGCGACAGTAACAAACAGCCAGATCTGCGATCTGAAGACGGATGTGGCACAGGTTCAGCGCGAAGCAGACTACGTAAGGAGGCTGTTGTTGACTCCGGATAACATGAGGCCGGGTTACAACTGCCCTCTGTTGACCGCAAGCCTCACGCCAAAGAATAGGTGTGATGTGCGTTGCCCAATGGCGCCGCCTAACGCTTGCCTAGCGGTTAACATTACACAGGTTGTGCCGGCACGGCAGCTGCAGCCGATGCCGTTCTGTCAGTAACATGTTACATGACGAGTTAGACACATTGACCCGCTGTAAGTTGGCGGAGCACTGTTGACAACGGCATGTGCTGGAGGCACTAGTTTGCATGAGCACAGCTGGTATTGGTGTGAGGTTGTGGTAACATGTGGTTGGGATGCATGGTGCTGTGAAAGTGTTCTGCATCAGCACAGTGATTGACCAATGCAAGCGTCTGGTGATAGTTGCTTATCGGGGTGTGTGGTCGTGGCGTGTAGGGAATAATATTTTATGACAGGCCCTAGTTGCATAACAGTTCAGGTGCATCTGCCTGCTATGATTCGTCACAGACGACTACTCTTGTGTGGTGCAAATCAACTGGTTGCTGAATTGATTCCCAGCAGAAAGGTCACGCCGAGAGGTTGGGCTGCTGCATCTGTGTGGTGTGAGCCAACAGGAATCAGGGTAGGCGCATGCGTGGAAGACAGTTTGGTGTGGATCTTGCAGCATCCGCTGGTTTGGATAGTCGGTGTTGTGGTGATGGTGGTGGTGGGGCTTATTATATTATTATATGCTTCGTTTGACTTGTTTTGTGCACCTACCGCAGGTCCTGCAGACCGGGTCCGGCATGCAAAGCGCAATCTCAAATAACCAAACGCATGCCGTGGTCTCTGCCAGCTTCAGATGCACGCAGTCGATGTTGTCTGCAGCTGCTGTAGCTGGTATTGTACCGTATTAGTACAGCCTACTGCTTTGTCATTTCACAGCATTTGATGTGCGTGCTGTCATAATCACAGCTACGTCAGCACAGCCAGCTGGCACACACAGCACAGCAACTCATTAACTGCATGGTGTCACTGACATGTTGGAATCATCATGTCAGTGAGGAGCTGCTGCTGTTGGCCAGTTGTGCTGTGCATGTTGGGGCACTACAACACTGCAAACTATTTGGCTGCACTGCCCAGTGCATGCAGCGTTGCTCGAGGTTGACGAGTCGTTTTGTCACAGAAGGCTTACTTGATCTGGTAATTTGATGATCATCATCACCATCATGTTACCCATTAAGCCATAGCATCAACGCCATCGGCCCCGCGCCCCTCAGGAGCAGAAGAAAGAGGGAGCACTGCTCCATTGTGTTTGCAATTATTACGCACATCCCAAGCTTGGACAAGATACTCAGCAATGCTCCTAGATATCACTCGGCACACCCCCCTACTACCCCAAATATCATCAGAAACAAAACGCAACAACTTAGTGGATGCATCAGTCAACGACAACACATTGCGCAATTTTTCAGCGCCGCCAGCAACATCACGCAAAACAGACCGAATTTCATCAAGCGTAGTATCCCTCTGAGCAGAAGTAGCAGGACAATCAAACATCAGATGTGACAAAGACTCAACACCCTGACCACAAGCAGGACATGCTGTGTTAGAATCAGCTCTGCTGCCGCCATAACGACTGGTACGCTCATGCACGCAAAGACAGCCCATTCGAACACGCATCAGCAACTCAATACCACGCGTTGGCGCACAAGAACACAAAAAGGGCCTGGCCCTTTTAAAATGCATGGCATCAGCATGTGTAGGGTGCACATGCGTGATGTAACGGCTCAAAGTAGAGTGCTGCAGTGATTCACAAACAATTGTGTCTGCATGCAGCTTCCTGACCTGACGGTTGATGTGATTCTTGCACGCATTAGCTTGATCAGCCGCCGCCTCAACATCCACACCATACTTGCAAAGCAAACTCTGCACATACTTATGCCAAGGTGTCACCGCAACAGCACCACTAGGGCGCTTCCACTCAGCTGAAAACACCTGATGTGGCAACCGACAGTTCTGCATACGCTGAACCCTAAAGTAATACTCCATCGCCCTCTGATGAAGCCACATGTGCAATGGCTTCACACCCCATTCAGCCAGAACAAGTGAAGTGCAAGGGCGCTCCTTGCCACAACGCATTGAGCACTTGATGATGTCAGTCTGCACTTTGTCAATCTGTTGCAGTTGCCTTGCAGTTGATGGAAACCAGACCTCACTGACATATTCAACAATCGGGCGAACGCATGTAAGCAGAATGATACGCTTTACTTCCACGCTGATGAGCCGGCTCTTCCAAACTGGCATGAGCCCACCCTTCACACGATGCACTTTTGCCAGCATCTTCTCAAAGTGCGTATTCCAGTTGCAGGCATTGTTGAACCACAGGCCAAGGTAGCAGTACTCTGATACAACAGGCACAGGCACACCGTTCCAAACGATGCCAGAATCAGCCAACTGGCTGGGCTGTCTAGCTGGTGAGACATGTATGACAGCAGACTTCAAGCTAATTTGATGATGATGATGATGATGATGATGATGATGATGATGATGATGATGATGATGATGATGATGATGATGACAGAAGGCTTACAGCAGCAGATGCTCAGTGCTCAACGCTTCTGCAAATTTGCTACGTGGTGGTGTTTACTGTTGTGTTGCGATGCCCGGCAACAATATGGCGACCACAATGTATCATTCAGGGACATGTGGCATTGATGGTTGGAGTATCAGGCTGGACAGCTGTGCCAGCAGTACAGCTGTGAGCTGCTGTGACCAGCGCTGTCTGTGTTGCACGAATAAGCTTACATGTAACCATATCATGTTGCTGACTCACAGCAGTCGGCGACTTGATACCAAGCAGGATCAGGAGCTTACTGCTTAATGGATTGTGCCAATACGCGTCAGATTGACGTTTTCCAGCTGCGGCAGTTGTGCATGCTAGAGCGGCTCCAGCAGCTGCACCATGTCGTAGAAGTGCTTTGGTATGTGGACAACGCAGCGCATACTCAGTATCGTTGAAGGTTTCGGCCTGTGTCGAGGCAACGCACAGTCTGTGCGGCGTGCTGCTCTATGATTTTAATAACTATACAGCTGCTTCACGGCTTTCGAACACAGGACGCAGCTCTGACTCAGGGTCTCGGATGCCCTACAAGCTTAAGCTTAAGCCCGCCCGCAGAAAAGGCGCCAAGCTGTGGGGCCGCTCGCTGCAGCCAGCTGAGAAACTGGAACGACGGCATGTTTCATCATATTTTGCATGTTGTTGTTTGCTACAACGGCTGTATTGTGATCGGCAAGCCAATGGCAAACGTCGCCGGCACTGACATGACGTACTACGTCTGAAGACACGCTTGACAGGCCAGCTGCAGCCGTTACAGCACTTACATCGTGAAGTTTTGCACTCACATAGTTAGATTGGGTCCGCCCATCGTGACCTAGCCCGCTTGCTCTGTTACCATTTCGCTGACTGACCGCAACCCAACCAGAAGAGAACACTGTCAGTTCCAGGCAACTCCAATGTGCCAGAGCACGCGTGGATGGCAGCAGCAGGGTCTGTCAGATATCTGTCACCTCACATGATACCATGATCAGATAACACTCTCTTGTACAGTGGAGCTGCTGCCACGTAAGGCAACTGCTGCAACCAACAAGCAACTGAAGCCTACTCAGCAGGACGGGATACAGACTGTACACGCATGCATAAGAATGCAGGCAGAGTCTCAAGCCGAGCACTAGTGCCGAGAACTAGTGCAACGGGAGGTTTCACACTGAGGAGCAGACCATTTGCAAGCCAGATTGCAGACCGCACAAGCTGAGAACAAGCGCAGAACATGTCCACAAGCTGAGAACAAATGCACAAGACACGTATTGCCTGCCACGATCATGGCATGATGCAAACACTGTCAACATGCACCGCATCAACCACAAGCTTCACAAAGCGCGCATACCAGCTGAGCAGCAACTCATCTACCTACTTTCACCAGCCACACACAAAGAAAAATACCACTCAAAACCTCTGCAAGTACAGCTGCTGCTCGCACTGCTGCCGAGGCTAGGTATACGCTGCAGCTGCTGCACGCCAGCACTCCTACACAGTAAGCAGCTGCAGCAGCTGCTGCAGCAGCAACGCTGTGTTGATACGCCATCCAATCCTATGCACCTTGAAGTAGCGCATCGTGCTGTGCCTGCTGCTGCCATTGCTGCTGCCTCTCAGAGGCAGTGACTGCAACCCAGCTGCATTCATGCGCCGCGTGGCGGCAGGTCCATCTCGAGGCCCTACAGCCAGTGCTGCAGCAGGCCAGCCGCACCCTCCGCAGCAGCAGCCGCACCAGTGCTGCTTCTGCCACAACAGAGCCCACTTCACACTTATACGCCACGTGAAGGCAGGTCCATCTTGAGCCCCTTCTGGATCTGGCTGTGCTGCTGCTACTGCCAGTGCTGCTGCCTCTACTGCAACCCAGCTGCCGTCACAGCCCCGCTCATCAGCTACCCTGACGCCTTATGCGCCGCGTGGCGGCAGGTCCATCTTGAGGCCCTTCTGGATCTGCCCCCACCCGATCAGGCGCCAGTGCTTTTCTACGCGCCGCGACAGCGCCACCTTCTCTCCCTCCTTTGTGCACACGGGCGACGTGAGCTGCAGCTTTGCGAGATCGTGCTTGACTGCCAGCACGCGCGCGCCTGTGCACATGGAGCCGATGTTGAGCATGAGCACCTCGCCCTTGCTCAGCTTGGTCACCTGCAGCGCAGCAGGGATGCGTGGTGTTTGGGTGATGACATGGGTTCCGCAAAATCCAGAACCCCATGCTCCGACAGCAAGAGGGGCGAAGCGGGGCAGAGCATGCACACAAAGCAGCCAAACATACATATGATAAGCTACCTAACAGCCGAATATACACATGTTGGCCTGATCTATCTGCTGCTGGCTCCTCACCTTGCCGGCCTTCTCTCCCTCTTTGCTGCGCACTCCCAGCAGGCGACGCAGCAGGAAGAAGTTGACCTCCAGCTCGCTGTACACGTCAGGCAGTGCACCAACCTCCCCCAGCACCTGCAATTGAAGAAAACAAGAAACAATAGTGACTCGATAAACTTGTGTGACTGACTACAGCTACTTTTGCGTAAGTTCAGACTATTGTCCGCTTGTGTTCGTATCCTACAACAGGAAGGCAGCGCACCTACCTCACCCAGCACAGCAGCACAAAGCAGCAGCGGAGAAACAGGAATTAGCAGCAGCGTGAAAACCCAAAAACCCAAACTGTCAGAGTCGGGTGTATGGACATGCGTGCTGTACACATCAGGCAGCGCACCAACCTCACCCAGCACCTGCACAGCAGCGGAGAGATAGGGAAAACAGATAGTTTGTGGGGCGCATTGGTCGCAGCTCAACAAGATGAATTGTTCTTTGTCTTCATTCGCCTTTGGCTCCTGTTTGATATTGTTCTGAGTGAGCTGTCAGTGTCGGGTGCATGGACAGGCGTGAATGCCAGGCATGGAGACACAAGGGGTGTCGTCACCGCCTGACTCAAGCGGGTGTCAGAGTATATAAAATCATACGCAGGTCTTATATGCATCCAGGCATTCTTTGCATGCCCTCACCTGGCCCACGAGCCTGTCAGCGCGTGTGAGTGTGGGGTCCACGGTCAGGCCCACACTGATGAAGCCGCCAGTACAGCACTGCCAGTCACAAGACAAAAGCACCACTTGGTAGGCACATGAGGTTTTCTCATCGTCCCCACTCACACACACACAAAGCCTTACGCGGATGTCAAACTGTGACCACACCACGAGCAGCTCATGCATCCAGCCATCAAATTAAAATTTGCAAGCCTCACCTGGCCCACGAGCCTGTCTGCGGTGTGAGTGTGGGGTCCATGGTCCTCACACACACGCACACCATCCCTTATGCAGGTGTCAAACTGTGATCACATCACCAGCACGAGCGTCATTTCTTACCCGGCCCACGAGCCTGTCTGCGCGTGCGAGTGTGGGGTCCACGGTCACCGTCCTGACACACACACCATCCCTTATGCAGGTCTAAAACTGTGATCAAATTACGCACAGCGCATACATATGCATTCAATTATGTTGCAGCCCTCACCTGGCCCACGAGCCTGTCAGCACGTGTGAGTGTGGGGTCCACAGTCAGACCAACGCCAATGAGGCCTCCAGGCACCGCGTACTGCAGCTCATTCTGCTCCGCAAACAGCGACACGATGCGGCTGTAGATGGGAATGCACTTCACACGGCCCTCGTTGTCCTTGGTGATGATGCCGGGGCGCACCTGCATTATAAACAACATGTTACGTAAGTTGTAATAATGTTATCTAGGGATCAGAGTGATGTGATATGATGGGTGCCTGCGGATGCGCTTCACGCGGCCCTCGTTGTCCTTGGTGATTATGCCGGGGCGCACCTGCAGGGAAAGTAACATGTTACATGTGGTGTTCTTCTATTACTTGAGGATTGAAATGTTTTTGATAAAGAGTGCTCGAGGATGCACTGCATGTGATCGTTGTTGCTTTTGGTAATAATGCCAAGACGCACCTGCAGAATGCAACATGTCACACATGGTGATATTGTGTTACTCAAAGATCAAGCTGCAAACTCAACAACACACCTTACAGTACATCAATTAGTAGCAGTGCCCCACTCGATCTCCTGGCCCATCTTGAGCACTCCCTGCAGGATGGAACCGCCAACCTCGACACAACCATGCCGCAACCCCAACAGCGCACCCTACAGCACAGCCCCTGCCTTTGTGCTAACACTACCACATAACCGCATCACGAACGCTGCCCCCATGTTGTACCCCAAGCATAGATGCAGAAGCAAAACAGGTGGGCTGGACGGGCACGAAATCACAAAACTGGTAACACATGTAACACACCTTGTAACAAGTTGTAACAGTGCCTCACCTCGATCTCCTGGCCCATCTTGAGCACTCCCTGCAGGATGGAGCCACCAGCCACGCCCCCCTTCAGGTCCTCCACCTCACTGCCCGGCTTGTTCACGTCAAACGACCTGGCAATTTTGAAGGTGATTAAACAGCGCAGCAGCAGCAGCAGCATGTTGTCAGAGAGGATTACGTAGGGTAGGGAAAGGTAAGGACCGCTGGCACAGGGACAGCATGGCACCGCAAGCAAATGGTTGGGAGGAATCCCCCCAGTGAAGCTCGCGTGACTAGAGAACCCCTTCAGGTCCTGCACCTCACTGCCCGGCTTGTTCACGTCAACGACCTGGCAGTTTTGAAGGTGAATTACCAGCGCAGCAGCAGCAGCATGCACAGCACGGGGGTGTTGTAAAAGAGGAACACATTAGGTGGGGTTAGGTAACGGCCGCCGGCACAGGAAGCAGCATGGTCCTCAACCTCGCTGCCCGGCTTGTTCACGTCAAACGACCTGGCGTGACGCAATGCGGTGTTATGAGCAACCGCAGCAGCAGCAGCAGCAGCAGCAGCAGCATGCACAGCACGGTGGTATTGTGAGAGCGGGATACTCAAGGTAAGGTGAGGCCCGCTGGCACAGGTGAGGCCCACCGTGCATGCTGCCTGGCTTGTTCACGTCAAAAGACCTGAGCCACAGAACGCGTCAGCAGCATGCACAGCACGGGGTGGTGGTGTGAGAGCCCTATGAGGCCCGCGTGACCAGGACACTGACCTATGCTGCACAACCCACTAGGCGTTGGTAATACGCCAGCTGGCATGTGTGGTGCTGACGTTTGAAGGAAGCAGATGAATATGACCTGCAGTACGGCTGCTGCTCCACCCACACTATTGCATCCGTGCACCAGCTGGCATGCATGCTTTTCGTCACACATGCTGCAATATTGTAATCACGTTGTATCTTTGTGTGGAGTTGTTGCACAAAACAGGCCGCACCTGATGACGATCATCTGCGGCGGTGACACAAAGTCGCGCACTGGCACTGGGATGCGCTTCTCAATGTACTCGCAGACCACGTCCACGTTGTACTTGAGCTGCGCGGAGATGGGCACCACCGGCGCGCCGTCTGCATGCACAGCAAAGCAGCACAGGCAGTCAACATCAAAACGTCAAGTCAGTGCAGCTATAAGCCACTTGTTGTCGTACTTCAACTGCGCGAGCTTCCGCACCATCGGCGTGCCGTCTGCATGCAGCGAGCAGCACAGGCAGACAGTGTCAACATTAGCAAGTCGGTGCGGGTAACAGTAGCGCTTGCTGCCCTACTTCAGCTTCTCAATGTACTCGCAGACCACGTCCACGTTGTACTTGAGCTGCGCGGAGATGGGCACCACCGGCGCGCCGTCTGCACGCACAGCAAAGCAGCACAGGCACAAGTCAGTGCGGCTACAACACCGTTGCCGTTGACATTCAACTGCGAGAGCTTCCGCACCATCAGTGCCCCGTCTGCACGCAGCGAGCAGCAAGGGCTGACACCGTCAACACAGGCACAAGTCAGTGCGGGTGACAGTAGTGCATGCTGCCCTACTTGCGCTTCTCAATGTACTCGCAGACCACGTCCACGTTGTACTTGAGCTGCGCGGAAAGCGGCACCACTGGCGCACCGTCTGCACAGGCAGCAAAGGAGAACAGGCATAAGTCAGTGCGGCTATAACACAACTGCCGTTGTACTTGAGCTGCACAGAGATAGGAACCACCGGGCGCGCCATCTGCATGCAGCAAGCAGCACAGGCAAACAACTTCAAAAAAGGCAAGTCAGTGCGGCTACAACACAATTGCCATTGTACTCGAGCTGCGTGCGCTTCTGCACCACCAGCGCACCGTCTGCATATGCAGCAAGCAGCACAAGCAGACGCACTTCAACATCAACACATGCACAGGCGATTCAAAGTGGGTAACACACATCCACATTGTACTTGAGCTGCGCAGAGATGGGCACCACCGGCGCGCCGTCTACGCGCAGCAAAGCAGCACAGGCAGATGGTGTCAAAGCAGGCAAATCAGTGCGGCTATAACACACTTGCTGTCGTACTTCAACTGCGCGAGCATCCGCACCACCTGCGCGCCGTCTGCACGCGCAGCATGCAGCACAGGCAGACAGCGTCATCACACATTGCAGGCAAGTCAGTGTGGGCAACACACTTGCTGGGCTACTTCCGCTGCGAGATGTGCCACGCCACTGGCGCACTACCTGCATGCAGCAACAAGCAAGCAGTGCACAAGAGCGGTGCTTCTCAATGTACTCGCAGACCGCGTCCACGTTGTACTTGAGCTGCGCGGAGATGGGCACCACTGGCGCGCCGTCTGCACGCACAGCAAGCAGCACAGGCTGTCAACATGAAAACGTCAAGTCACTACAGCTATAAGACACTTGTTGTCGTACTTCACAGCTGCGCGAGCTTCCGCATCACTGGCCTGCCGTCTGCACGCGTCGAGCAGCACAGGCAGACAGCATCAACGTTAGCCAGTCAGTGCGGGTAACAGTAGCGCGTGCTGCCCTACTTCGGCTTCTCAATGTACTCGCAGACCGCGTCCACGTTGTACTTGAGCTGCGCAGAGATGGGCACCACCAGTGCCCCATCTGCACGCAGCAAGCACACAGGCAGACACGTCAACACAGGGAAGTTAGTGTGAGTTGGAACATGTCCACGTTGTACTTGAGCTGCGCAGAAATGGGAACCACTGGCGCGCCGTCTGCATGCAGCAAAGCAGCACAGGCACAAGTCAGTGCGGCTATAACACGATTGCTGCTGTACTTGAGCTGCGCAGTTATGGGCACCACTGGCGCGCCGTCTGCACACGCGGCAAAGCACCACAACATCAGAATGTCGAGTCAGTGCGGCTATAACACACTTGCCTTCGTCCTTCAGCTACCCAATCATTCCATACCACCGCCGTGCCATCTGCATGCAGCAAGCAGCAAGGGCAGACACCGTCAACATAGGCACAAGTCAGACCACGTCCACGTTGTACTTGAGCTGCGCACAGATGGGCACCACATGCGCGCCGTCTGCAGCATGCAGCAAGCACAGGCAGATGGTGTCAAAACAACGTCAAGACAGCGTGGATAACACACTTGCTGTCCTACTTCAGCTGCCCCAGCAATATCAGACCACCGGGGCGCCGTCTGTTAGCACAGCAAGCAGCACAGGCAGATGGTGTCAACACACATGCGCAGGCAAGTCAATGTACTCGCAGACAACGTCCACGTTGTACTTCAGCTGCGCGGAAATGGGCACCACCGGCGCGCCGTCTGCATGCACAGCAAAGCAGCACAAGGAAGTTAGCGTGAGTAAAAGTGTGGATAACACACTTGCTGGATTGCTTGAGCTGCGCAGAGATGGGCACCACAGGCGCGCCGTGTGCACGCAGCAGGCAGCACAAGCAGACGCACTTCAACACAGGCACAAGTCAGTGTTGGTGACAGCAGCGCGTGCTGCGCTACTTGAGCTGCGCAACGTTCCACGCCACTGGCGCACCACCTGCATGCAGCAACACTCAAGCAGTGCACAAGAGCGACAGCCGCACAGATCAAAGGGACCAGCGCAACTGCTCTGTACCATCATCATGAATTACACGCAACAATCGCCACTGTACCTTTCCGGTCTCCCCTGCAACAGACACGCATACCATTCATGAGGTGACAAGTGTCATCCCCACCTCATTACCACCCTTCTCTCAGCGCGTGTATGCTCACCATTCAGAAAGCGACTACTGCCATGCCCATTTTGTTATTGAAACAATCATTGAGTCATTGTAACACTTGACGTGACAGTTGTCATTTTCCTCTTAGCACGCACCTGCGATTGTGCCCTGGATGAACTTTTGGATGGACTCGTGCTGGTTCTGCGCCACGCTCTCAGTCACCAGGTCGATCTTGTTCTGCAGGATGATGATGTCCTTCAGCCGCATGATCTCAACAGCAGCAAGGTGCTCGCTCGTCTGTTGGCAGCAGCAGCAGCAGCAGCAGCAGGCAATGCACGCTCTCAGTGACCAGGTCGATCTTGTTCTGCAGGATGATGATGTCCTTCAGCCGCATGATCTCAACAGCAGCAAGGTGCTCGCTCGTCTGTCGGCAGCAGCAGCAGCAGCAGGCAGGCAGGCAGGCAGAGCAGCGATTAGGGCAGCTGCATGATCTCAACAGCAGCAAGGTGTTCGCTCGTCTGTGGGCAGCAGCAGCAGCAGCAGCAGCAAGCAATGCAGCAGTGCAGCGTCCGGTTGCATTAATGATGCGTTAGGAGTGCGCTGCTTGCTGAGCCCATTACGGCAGCACCACAGCACGTCAGTTGCATCCCCGCCCGATGTTGGCATGTGCAAGGTGCCGACTTTGTCATACGGTGTTATGTTATGTTATGTTATGTTGCTGCCAACATTGAGGGATCAAGCGCTGCTGCTGCAGCCCTTACAATGAGACAGCCCGCTGCAACGCTGCGGCTGCAGCGGTGTTGCATTGCTGTAGCAGGGTTTGGAACCCAGTGCCCCCACTTGGACTGGGTTGGGCCTGGATGAAAGTCCCTGCTGCTGGCTGCCCAACACAAGCTGCACATCTGTGTGTACTGCACATGTGGCACCCTGCTGCAGTTGTTACTGCTACTGCCACAGCGCTGCAGAACGCAGCACAACACAAGCTGCACATATGTGTGAACTGCAAACTGACACCCTGCTGCAGTTGCAGCGCAGACTCTGCTAAGCACGTGCGACAGCAGACGATGGTCCATGCCAGTGATAGCCACAGCATCCCTGCTGCTGCTACAACGCTGTAACAGGCATGACCTGTGCCACGCTCAGTGTCTGTGCGCAAGCGTGGACGGCTGCATAACCTCCTGCTCCTGCAGTGCACTCCTGGAGTGCGCGGCAGCTAAGATACAAACAGCGCCCACTTGAATGCTGCTGCTGCTGCGGCCCTATGACTGACCATAGGCACTCACACCTCAGCTGCTGATCTAGCCGGCTTTGTCCTGCGAAGCAGCTGCTGATCTGACTTGGATCTGACTTGATCTGACCTGATCTGAATTGATCTGATATGATATGATCTGAGTGCATCTGAAAGTGCGGGCGTACCTGCGGCTGCGGGCAGCTCTCGTTGGCAGCGATCAGCAGCAGTGCCCCGTCCATGACTGCTGCTCCGTTGAGCATGGTCGCCATCAGAATGTCGTGGCCTGGGCAATCCACAAACGACACGTGCCTGCGCAGCAGCAGCAGCAGCACACACATCAGTGCTCCGTCCCTTACTGCTGCTCCGTTGAGCATGGTCGCCATCAGAATGTCGTGGCCTGGGCAATCCACAAACGACATGTGCCTGCACAGCAGCAGCACGCGCACACAACAGAGCCACCACACAGATCAGCAGCAGCTACGTCAGAGTCAACACCAGCTGATCATGCGAGCTGTGCTGCTGTCTTCCGGCTTGCGTAGCATGCGCGCGTGGGGTGTCAAAGCCGGCGGCGTACCAAGCAGTGGGGAAACTGCGTCATGCTGCTTCTGAAGCCACCCCACAGTCCCTGGATTGGCGATTCCCATCAGCTGCTTGCACATCCAACCACACGATTGTGCCATCCACCGAATTCTAACAGCCCTGTCAGACCATCATTGTTCAATCTAAATAACAACGTCCAATACACGCACCTAATGAGCTGCATGGGTCCGCTGCACTGGTCGCACGGAGGTGCATCCTCTTTGCTGCTGCCAAACGCCCGGTAGCATGTCGGCCGCTCGCAGGAAGGGCACTTGTAGATCTTTGCGTTTGCGTAGCCGAGCTTGATTGTAATGTTGCGCTCTAGCTCATTCTTGAAACGCACCGTCTGCACGCCTGAGATAGCTTTGACCACGGTTGACTTTCCGTGCGCCACGTGACCGATGGTGCCTGCAGGACAGCGGTGGTTATGAAGGGGAGGCACGGCAGAACAACAGCATATGTTTGACCGATGTTTGACTGGGGTTTAAAATGTTGTTGTGCATTTGGTCTGATTTAAGCAAATGCACTTGCAGGACAAGGGCTGAAAAGAAGACCTCGACAGCAGTACAGCGCTTAGCAGCAGTCTCTTGCTGTGCTGAAGGCCTGTGTGTGTGTGTGTGTTTGAGTGCTACCATCTGCTGGGGGGATGTTTGTATGAAAAGAGTGCTGCTGCTGACGCCATCCTGTGTTTGCTTGCTACACCTGCTGCTGCATAGAACAGCTGTACTGCAGAGCATGTCACTCAGCTGCCAGAGTGTGAGCATACGCAGCGGCCACACATGCCAGCAGCTGCTGCACCTCCTGTTCGGATACATCCACAGATACCTACTGTGCACTTGTTAATGCTAGCACTATCATGCAGTCGTGCACAGATCAGGACATGCTGCTGATTATTTGCTGGCAAGGCATAGGCAGATAAGCTGGCAGTACAAGCTGCTGATTGTAGTCAGCTGCTAGGGCTGACATCCGCACTGCTCCAACTGCCTGTCGCTGCAGCGGTGTGGTTGCCAGATTAAACTGCTGTGCCAAACACCCATGCAGCTGTATTCAAACTGTGCCATGCATACCTATGTTGATGGTTGCCTGCCTGCTGATGACTTCTGGAGACAGCGGGTTGAGATTCTCTACCACTAGAGTCTTCAGGTCCTGCAAGTCCAATACATTCTTATCTCAGCTACGTTACTAGTGCAAATTAAACGGCCACGAGCTCCTGATCGCATGGCAACAGGTGCCTGTGCTGCTGTCTGGTGTGCTACTGCTGTTGTCTGATTGCTCACTTGCTCGCGCAAGCCCTTCGATTTAGCCATGCTGGGCGACTTTGAATGCTTTTAAATCAACTAGTATGTGCACTGGGTGATCTGTGTCACAGTATGTTTGGCACCGGTGCTGGTGGGCGGCTTCAGTGGGTGTGCAACAGCGTATTGATCGACGATAGTTTGTTTCGCGCGTAGCAATCGACTTGTAGTAGCTGCAACAAGATCGTTCAAGGACCTGTTCACCTTGACAGAACTGACAGGTGTTTGCGCTTGTTCAACTCAACTTGCCTCGCTTTCTTGCCGACAGCTGGCGAATGCCTTTGCTAATCTGTTGTGCTTTGTTCAATCATGTTATCGCCAGAATACGTATGCAGAACGCATGCGCACTGATGTGATACAGGCAACCGACTGCAACTGCTGCTGCCCTCTCGGCGTGCTGGCACAGACGCTGCATACATTGTCCACCTGACCTTTTTGCTTGAAAAGCTTTTGGAACAAGACCTCCGTGCTGTGACAGGCAGCTGCTGCGCGATCACTTACTCACTACTGCTAATTGGCAGGTGGTGGCACCAGCAACAGACAGCTGCAGACGCACTTGTCTTGCAACCGTGCAGTGACATATGCCGTTGATTAGTCTTTCAGCATCATCAGCAAGCCCAGCTAGCAGCTGGAGCGGTGCTGGCACACCATGCAGACGCACTCAGCTAGCACAGCACAGCAGGCAGGCAGCTGCCGCCAGCAGGGCATGCAAACTGGCATCTTCTGCAACTCTGTTTGTGAGGATATATCGCAGGTGAGATCAGCAGGTTCAGTGACAGACGCTGTATCATATCACGGAAGCGTGTCTGCATACGTCTCGCCCCCAAGCCAGCCATCGCCATTGGTCAAGCCCGCGTGCTGCAACCGCTGGCACCTGACTTCAACCACTCTGCATCCGGTGCAGCAACCCTGATCCAGCAATAGCTGCTACAGCTAGTCGTTGGCAGTCATGTCTGACCGCGAACTGTGCATCACCATTCACGTCAAGCAACGCGTTTACAGCTGCGCAGCCAGCGCTGCTTGCAGCAACAGTCACCACACGTACCATCAACACATTCATGCTTTGATCATTAGACAACATCAGTGACTGGCATTGTAACCAGGCCTTCAACCATAGTCAAAGATACCGAGACCATCAGCATGACTTCAGCAGATGCATGCAGCTGCAGGAGAACAGCTAGCGATGCTTGCAGGACTGTGCACCATCACGTTCAGCAGCGTTCGCTGCAGTGGCATCCCAGCTTGGAGCACGTGACATGCAGGCATCACGCTGCCATTAAACACTCTGCAGCCAGACCGTAAATGCAACGAAACAAAGCAGGCAGCAATGACAGTCAAAGGGTCGGCTGCAGCTGCTACGTCTGCCTGCAGCAGTCAAAAGAAAGGCTTGCTTGCCACATCTGCATAGACTCAATCACGTCAAGTCTGGCATCGATGCGAGACAACTCACATGTTGAAACACTGAACATCCTTGCCGCTGTATGAACGCGACCAACACAGCAAGCTCAAGCTCGCTCAAAACTGATCTAGCATTTCATAAAAGACTCCAATGTGGTGCAGTGCTTGCTACACCATATGTCCCCTGCGGCAAATAGGCACATATCTGCTGCTGAAAGCAGTCACAAGCTGCCTTCAGCGCGCATGTATCGCACAGATCTGAACTTCCCTCCGAGAGAGCAGCCGTGGCGACAAATTTTGCGCAACATCACACACACCAGGTGATCCAGCATGCTCGTAGCTAAACACATCTAGACAATACCAATACATCTGTTGTGCTGGATCAGGGCCCATCCGCAGAACTGCCACGGATTGACAGACTGACAAAAGTAATGCCAGGCAATGCAGCCCATAGCCAAAGATCAACATGTCTCAGACATGACTCAAGCAGAATGAACCCATGCTGCCAGCATGTGATATCCAGCTGGCATATCCAGATGTGATATCCAGCTAGCGTGTGACACGTGCCCCACAGCGTGGCTGTTGGTGCCAGCTGGATATCACATCACCGCCAGGCACGCGAGCAAGCACAGCCACTCTGGCGAAAGCTTCCTTATTTTGCAATGCTGGATCCAACAGCACAGCGCACTTCAAACACCATCCAGAAAAAACTAGTCACAGTGAAGCGCAAACTAGGAGTATGTATGTGCAGCCCACGTAAAGAGGCAAACAGTGCAAACGGCCTCCTCAATTGGTGACCAACCGAACAGCAAGCATCAGCCAGGCCTCAGATGAATCAGCCACCTACTGCTACAGCCGCTGTTGGTGGCTGCATTATCTGTAAGTCCGTGGCTTGTCTGGTAGGCAGAACGCATACACAGCAGCACCCGGGGCCAGCAAATGAAACTTGAAACTTGATCGTGGCGTTTGGAGAACAGGAGTCCACACTTAAGACACGTGGAACCGTCAAGGAACAGCGGAAGTGCCAATAACAATGGCATACACAGCCACTACACGAAGAGCACCTGTGACGCACACATACATATGTAGCTCTGCGGCCCCCAGAGCAGAACCACAGTGGAATAGTTGGGTGATCCAACAAGCATGCGTTGGCACTTGCCTCTCATCTCACACATCAGCCGCCAATTAAGCCTGATATGCAGCCTGCGCATGCAATGCACCACAAGGAACACCATACACGCCGATGCCCAAACCCAAGCCTGGATCCAAACATCCCAGTTACTTCTGATCAAAACGTGCAGCACTGCAGTGCCTGCAGTACTTGAAACCCAAAATGTGAAAATGTGAAAAAGTGCCAGCTGGCCAAACTCGGATAGTAACAGCCAGCAGTGAAGGATGAACAGCTGTGAGAACTTCACAGTAGCAAAGTGTGAAGTTTGAAAAGAGAAGCATTGTGAAAATCCAGGAGCGCTGACAGCAGCAGAACTGGTTCAAGTTGACGCATGCAGGCGTCCTGTATATATCATGACGTATATGATGTGACACTGGTCAATGCTGCAGCACCGCATAACTTGGGCACATCCCAAATGGTTGTGTAGACACTGGCAATGCAACCAAATCAGTCCACCCTGACACGCCAAATACACGCGCAATCCTGCAGGACTGGAAACATGACACTGCAGCAAGGCACAATGTCATGTTGGAGAGATACCCAAGAGCAGTCTTGCAGTGCATTTGTACGGAGTCAATCATGATGAATGAGCAAGTACAGGTGATTTGTTTGTGCCGGCCTTTCATCTGCCAGCAGATTGTCAATGCTTCTGCACCCCACTGCAGATTTTGATGTGCATGTGATGTAACACTTGGAGTAACAGTCATGACACAGTGAGCCCAACACCACGCCAAACACTCAAGCAGTAAACCTGGCGCATACCAAACAGCTGATGAGATAAAATAGCGTTCCTTTACAGCGCACAGCCACACAGACACCTCAGTGATGCATATGCATATGGCAAATCTTGCAAATGGGCTGCTGTGGTGCCCCTGCAAGGATGCAGCTGCCGTGCAGCTGCCGCCTAACAATCAAGCTGTGGGTTGCTCCCTCAGCCGTTCTATACACAGTGCTGCATCTATACACAGTGCTGCATCTATACACAGTGCTGCATCTATACACAGTGCTGCATCTATACACAGTGCTGCATCTATACACAGTGCTGCATCTCAAATGGCTGAATCACTGTGCGTCCGATAGCGGCAAGCATGCAGAAACCAAAATTGGACCTCAAGCAAAGTGCAGTCACAGAACAAACGATCACCACCCCTGTGAGTCCACCCTTGTGGCTCTGATTCACTGCTGGCTCAAAAATAATGAATATTGAAAAGATGTGCCTTGTGCAACAGCAAGCAACGCAGCAGCAAGGGGGCTAGGCTGCTGTGCTGCTGTTCTGCATGTTGCCGGCTACAGCGTTGAACAACAGTCTTGCAATGCAAATACAATGCACCCCAGGTAGACATGCCACCCATGTTTGCAGCATACAGAAACACCAAACAGCAGCAATAACAACAGCGCTGGCATCTGCTGTGTGCAATGACTCACAGCTCCGAGCAGCAGGGGTGCATACAACGCAGCAGTAGCAGCTGTGTGTGATGCATGTATGAACTCAACTGGCCCACACGCCTTGGTCACCCACCGCGTATTCAAACCAGTCCACAACGCAAGCATGCAGTGGTGTTCCGTTTCACTTCATGATGAGTCAGAACATGGGAGCCATCTCTCTTGCATCTGTGTGCATGCAACACCCTGCTGGTTTGTGGCGGGGCCAATCCATCGTCACACGCATAAGTTCATGCTCATGCCACTCTGACACAGCTTCTGCAGCTAGCATGCCGCCTGATTCACCCGACCAAGCATCTTCAACTTCTCGAAAACCTTGAAAACAACACCACTGAGGCCCACACATGCATTGGAACGACTGCACACATGCAGATCATCTGTTCGTGTGTCGAGCAGTGCGTCTAGCTACACACTGCATTCAACCACACACGGGTCACCATCAACAACATCAGCATGCAGAGTAGCTCGTGCATGCAAAGCAGGTATACCAACAGGCATCAATGCCAGCTCAAATCAGTGTGTCCCCTGACAATGTCGGCGCAGAGCAGTGCAGCACTGATGTGGTCGAGCAGACCACATCAGCAACCAGAACGCGTAACTGCAAGCACCAAAATGCCGGACACAGCAATGAACACAAATCCCTCAAGCAGCAGCTAACGGACGCAAGCAGCACATTCAATGCCGGCCTGGCGGGCATCCAAGAGCAGCAGCAGCAGTTGGACCGACGGCTGCAGGAGGAGCAGGAGCAGCTTCAGCTGTTGCAACAGCTGGTGGAGCAGCAACTGCAGGCACAACGCGAAGAGCAGCAGCGCCTGCTGCAGAAGCAGCAACAGCAGCAGCAACTGCTGACGCAAGTGCAGGAGCAGTTGCAGCGGCACCAGCAGCAGCAGCAGCCACAACCTGCGCGGTTCATGGTACACGCCCCTGTGGGCACGGGTGGTGCCGACCTGGTGGCTACTCTAGTTGAGTGCGGTGGTGTTACTCCAAGCAGCATCACCTCTGCACGCATTGTGTGGTCACCAAAGCCAGCAGCAGCAGAGGGTAACGAGACCCTTGCTGCTGCAGGTGGTGGCAGCGGCGGCAGCAGCAGCGGCAGCGCCTCAGGCGCGCGGCGATCAATGTGCTTGTGGGAGGTTACGCTGAAGGAGGCGGATCTGCTGAGCAACATGCTTGGCGGCCGCATCCGCAGCAACCTGCGGCAGGCTGGTCACAGCATTTATGTTGACGCAATGCTCAGTGCAGAGGAGCGGCAGCAGCGTAAGGCTATGCAGCAACTGCGGCGTGAGCTGCAGCAGCAGGGCGTGCGCACCCGGTGGTCGCGTGCCACGCTGATGCGCTGGCGCCGTGGTGGTGCAGATGGCCGTCGGGGCAGCTGGGAAGAGGTGCCACCGCTGCCAGCGGAGGTGCCTGGCAGCTAGGCTTAGTAGCAGTGGCGCAGTGTGGAGGTTTGGGAAGTGAACATTTGGCGCATGGTGATGTCAGGTGGTGGTGTCTTTTGAGATGCCGCAACTTTTGAGGAGTGGTTGATATGGATGATCTTTGGTGCAACTAGCATCGCATCCATTGTGTTGTGCCATTGGATTGCGCTCATGTTGGCTTTAGCCAGTTTACTCCCGCTTTTATGGTGTTTCAAAGCACACTTTTAGGTGTGCCAGCTTATGCCTTGTACAATCCTGATCGAGAGACTAGGACTATTTTGGCTTCAAAGTTGCTTCAATCTCCCTTTTTGGCGCAAGATTGCGTTCACTTTGTGTGGTGCATGCCATCTGAGATGGCGAACGGCCTACGTGTAACTTCCACTCTCTGAAATAGAAACAAACGCAGCATAACAGGAGCCAACTGTACGTCGCAGCCTCATATCAAAGCCGCCTAGTGGGCAGCACAGCTGCAGCTTTCAGGCAACATCAGGGCCCATTCCAACTCCCTCCATCCATCAACCCCTCGAGACCAGTGCTTTCTGCAGTACAACAGCATCCGACAAACGCAGCTGCCAAGCCAGCATACGCTGCTGCCAAGGCCCTACTCCGCCTCAGCTTCAAAGAACGTGATAGGCTTGAAGTTCTGCCACTCCGCGGACACGGGGTTATCCGGATCTTCGTCCGGAGAGTCCAGAACATCACACCATGTCTGGCCCTTTCCTGCTGTGTTCGAGGATATCAGATTGCCTTTGTCGATAACAACGGCCATCCGCTCGGTCACCATGTTGGCGATCGTGGCCATCCCGCCGCGCATGTCTGTACCACAGCAGCACATAGAGGAGGGCATTAAGGGGGTCACTAGTCACTAGAGAGTACTCTTATCAGCAAGCGTCACCAGTTCGTGATATGATCTGTTCAGTGATGTCAGCATGTGCATGTGCAGGGCGGGCTTGGACAGTGGGCGCCAAGGTGCAAGATTCCAAGTGTAAGGGTTGCACGGAATCAATGTATATGGGGGAGAAACAGGTTGAGGGTGCAGCAGGTCTCATCTGCAGATTCATGAGCTGTCTTAGAGCAGCTGGTCTCAAAGGTCACCGGCAGATAGGATAATATGCAGCGCACAGTGCCGCTGCTGCTGCTGCTGCTGCTGCTGCTGCTGCTGCTGCTGCTGCTGCTGCGTGGGATTCAGTCACATCAGCTGCTGGCTCAGTCGTGCTGGCTTGACTCACCGTGGCCTTGTTGTTTTGCAGCTTGTTGATCCCACCCAACCTCAGCCGCGCAAAAAGTGCCTCGCCAACTCCTTTGTATTTAACTTGGAAGCAGATGCCGGCACCATACTGCAGTACACGGCACAGCAGGCGCAAGCACATCAGCAGCATACACGGGCTGCACTAAACTTTAGTGGCACTAGATCTCTAATGGCAGCGTTGACTGTTGCAGTGGGAGGCAATGCACAACGCCTTTGAGAACACACAGCAGGTACTGCTGCATGTGGTGCTGCGCAACACTCAGTGTGTGCTCACTCGTGGACAGGCGCGCTAGGTCGGGTGAAGTTGGGTAAGCGAAGCAGCATGTATGCGGCGCAGGAGCCACCTAACAGCAGAGTGCATGCCTCTCAAGCCTGCAGCACAGCCGCCATGCCAAGGCAGTGCTCATGTCTTACAGCAGCAGCTGCTGCGGCTGCTGCGGCTGCTGCTCACCTTTGCTTTGTTGCCGGTCACCTTCGATCCTTTCAGCTTCAGCCTGGCTGCAGCAGTTGCCGTGTTGCGCATGATCGTGCGGATGCCGCCGCCGCAGAACGCTCCACCATTGTCCTTGACTTCAGCGTTGTCAAGCAGCACGTCCAGCGTACCACGCAGCCACATGCCATGGTCGGAGTTTCAGCCAAAGGTCACTTTTGTGATGTTGACAGAGACGGCTTCAGTCGTGCCAGAGGGCGCAAAGTCACAGTCGACCAGGAGCCCTGACTTTGCGTTTTTACTGAGGAAGGATGGACCATCAAGTCCCAAGACACTCGTCAGCGATAGTGAAGGAGTGACGGATGGCCTCTCGTAGCAGCCCCGGTAGACCAACCCATGCTTGCCACAGAAGTTCACTTTCACTGCTGTGGCAGTGACAGCGCCACCGCCTGCTATCCCAATGCCGTTCTCTGCCATCTTAACAACCCACACTTTTTCAAGCGTAATTACGTCAGCATTTTTGATCAGGATGCCGATGGCTGGCATGTTCTCCTTAGCTACGGCTGCTAACCGGTTCATGCTGACCTTGGTGATGTTAACAGTTTTGAAACCTGAGATGCTGATAACGGCGCAGCCGTCTGTGTCAGCACATTTGCCCTTGTTCTTGAAGACAAAGTTGAGGTTGGTCATCTTGAACGATGCGCCTTACGCGGTAGTCTCAAACTTCAGCACCTGTACCTGCTGTGTATCGAGTGCTGGGTTAGCAGCAAAGTCAATGGTAACATCCTTCAACTTGTTGCTGCCGCTTGGCGCGGTAGCACAGCTTTTGTTACTTCCCAGTTCGTGATAGTTGAGTCAGTTTGACTAATCCGTTTTCTCTGTTGAAAACGGTCTCCGCCGCACACTTCAGTTTGATTACTGCCTTTCCTGGGGCAACCACGCATCCCTGTGCTGTGGGGGTCTCCAGCGCATCGCGCAGCTTTGCGAAATCAGTCACCTTGCTCCCATCAGTAGCTGCAATTAGCAACAGCAGCAGCAGTAGCAGCACAATCAGCAGCTGTGTTGAAGACCCCGCTTGAATTTGTTGCAGCAATACGAACAAACAGCCGCTCTGCATTATGCGCAGACTGCTACGCAGCTGCTGCCGCAAGCTCAATGTAGCACGTTGTGGCCTGCAGCAAGCAGTATCACGTGATAACCAATGCGCGCATTGTTGCTGGGTTCGAAGTGAAAGCAGGTTCAGCAGGTGACGTAGGATGCTGCATGCTGCATCAGCCTGCTTAGCGGTAGTGCAGTGCAGTAACAGGCGACTGTTGTTGAGCGGTATCGAGCTGCAGGCGGTGCAGGCTTGCAATGCATCACACCACATGTGCATGCGGTGGATGAGGTACTACCTCATAGTATGTCTGCCTGTTGAGTGCACATGCTGCGATGTGAATGATTGTTACATGCCACAGTGTGTGCGCTGCTTGCAGACTCAAACAGAGCTGACAGCTCACAAAAGGCACAGAGCTGCACTAGATGGCCTTGATTTCAGTTTGAGCTGCTTGCATGGGTGCAATTCCAATGCAGGCTGCAGAGCTGAGCTGGCACAGCAGCAATGCATCACTCAGTGGTGACGCTGTGATCAATCAAGGCTTGCACTGACAGCATTGCACATATTTCTTGACTTACCAGCGGGAACCACATCTGCAGGCTCCTCGTCTGAGACCACGTAGTCCGTAGGAACGCTCTTCACCACTGCTGCCAGCACTGCTGCCAGCACCAACAGCTGCCTGAAGGCCATTGCGACTGATACATGCACGCCGGAAGGAAACAAAGAAGGTGAAAGAGTGCAACAGGAGGTTATTTCCCAGCTGCGTCGGGTAGTATCCACCTTAATGTGCGGAGCAATGTATCCGCCACTGGCTCCAGTTTTGGCGGACCGGGTGACATGATGAGAACATACCGTAATCGCTATAAGCATTCGTGATTGTAATATTCACGAATGGCTTTATTCTAGCTGGAAAATTCGTCGAGTTTTCTTACATTCGCGAAGGCTGCGAGACAAACATTTCCGTCATTTCGCGAGCAGCCTGTGTTTTCGCAGAGAACCACTGTCAGACCCCGTATCTCCTGCTTCAGCCCTGTCTGATGCCTGCTGGAGTGCTCTGCGGAACTGTGGAGCTGATGTGCTGCACTTTGCGCTGTCTGTTGACTGTGAAGTCACTGTCGCCTCGGAGGCAAAACCTGCCAGTCGATTTTAACTATTCGCGAGGCCTCACAGGACAAAAAATCCAACTTTACAAGTATTCGCGAATGGATGGACTGTTGGATTTTGAATTTCGCGAAAAGTTAGTGCGATAACGGTAAGGTGCTGGGCATCTGATCGGTACAAAACTCCTATAAAAAACATTAGCTGTATTATAATAATGAAACTGGAGCATGCTGCCAACCACCAGGGATGCCTGCTAGCCGGTTACTCTCCGATACGCATGCTGTTTTTGGGCCGTGCACTATGTGCATGGTTTCGACGTCAGGATTGCTTAAGCAGGCTACAAATCAAACACAACTGGATGGGCTGGCTGATCACTTGCATGAACTGTTTCGGAGCGGCCAAGACGCAGCATATGGCAGCAATAGGTGTTCGTGGCATGGTTATCTCTTGAATTTTTATAACAATGTGGCTGTAATGCTGTATACGCAGTCGAGCAGGCTCTGGTGCTTCACTCAAATATCGTGTTCCAACGCACCAGGAGCCAAACTGCGGAATGGCGGTGTCTATAGTGTCTGACCTCAACAAGTCTCACCTGTCTCTCCTAAAGGCTAGAGTGACGATAACTTGAGCAGCTGGGCTCTTGCCAGCGCCGGATTGCGTCAGTCGTTTGGGAAGGGTTCGGAGGTTTCTTTGGAGTGTTGGCTTGAATGGCAGATCATTGGTATCAAGCATTGACGTCAAACGTTTAGATACGCTTCTTGATTTGCGCTCACAAGTTACGTGTGTGACTTGTAGCGGCACGTTGTGTCACTTTGTTCTGGAGAGTCACCCTGGCGTCACCGTGTAACCCCTCTATCTATCTATCTATCACCCTGGCGTAATCCCGCAACACACTGTGACAGCAGCCAGTCCAGCACTGTAGGGTTGGGTGAAACGGCTGTCCGTGGAGTTTCGAAGGCGTATGCCACAACGTGCTGGCATTGGGTGGAGCTGGTAGTGGCTGTGCAGCCATGTGGGCCCCACAGAGCTCGGAGCTCTGAACTGGCAGCCTGCCAGACTCTAGATCAGAGACGTTTGAGAGCTGTTCTTTGACACAGCAACTTGCTTGTAGCCAGTGGTAACTGGACAGACTCCATGTTGCAGCTGGCAAGGCCGGCAACCCGGCTGAGGAGGGCATTGTCAATGAGCTACTCAAGTATGGAGGCAGCGCGGCCGCAGATATGTTACTGCAGTACTGCAATCTGATGTGGCAGGTTGAGCAGGTGCACCAGGTGCCAGGTACAGTTGTGAACATGCCCAAGAAGGGTGACCTGACAGACCCCACCAACTACCGTGGTATCACCCTGCTTAGCGTGCTTTACAAATTTTACACCAGCGTTCTCAACCAGCGCCTCATCAAGTTTGCAGAAGGCAAGTCAGTGGCGGAGGGCACGACACAGCAACAGCAGCAGCAGCAGCAACAGCAGGCGCAACAGCAGCAGCAGCAACAGCAGGCGCAACAGCAGCAGCAGCAGGCACGTCAGCAGCAACAGCAGCAGCAGCAGCAGCAGCAGCAGCGTGTAACTGCTGCTACAGCAGCAGGAACGCCGCTGCTGCACGAGAGCCAGAACGGCTTTCGTCCCAAGCGCAGCTGTGCTGACCACCAGAGTGTGCTCAGTGAGGTGTTGGGTGGGAGGAAAGCTGAGGGGAAGGATTCTTATGTGCTGTTTGTTGACACCTATAAGGCTTTCCCAACAGTGTGGCTTGATGGGCTCTTTCAAAAGCTGTGGGACAAGGGTGTGCGTGGAAAGATGTTCCGTGTACTCTACAACTTGTATCAGGGTGCACGCCGTGTGGTGTCTCACGAAGGTCATGTCACTGAGAGCTTCACATGTGACCTTGGTTTGCATGAGGGCGATGTTATTTCCCCCACACTGTACCTGTACTTCATTGATGATCTGCTGCATGAGGTGCATGCAAAGCACCCTGGAATCACCCTTATGGGCCCTTGTGACGAACCTGCTGGTCAGGTTGTGGCAGCCATGCAGGCTGATGACTTTGTTGCTGTGTGCGGATCTCTGGCTGAGGTTCAGGCTGTGGCTGCAACAGTTTATGAATACAGTTGTAAGTGGCGGTTCAAGCTGAATAGCTTGAAGTCTGCTGTCATGCATGTCTCACCAGCTAGACAGCCCAGCCAGTTGGCTGATTCTGGCATCGTTTGGAATGGTGTGCCTGTGCCTGTTGTATCAGAGTACTGCTACCTTGGCCTGTGGTTCAACAATGCCTGCAACTGGAATACGCACTTTGAGAAGATGTTGGCAAAAGTGCATCGTGTGAAGGGTGGGCTCATGCCAGTTTGGAAGAGCCGGCTCATCAGCGTGGAAGTAAAGCGTATCATTCTGCTTACATGCGTTCGCCCGATTGTTGAATATGGCAGTGAGGTCTGGTTTCCGTCAACTGCAAGGCAACTGCAACAGATTGACAAAGTGCAGACTGACATCATCAAGTGCTCAATGCGTTGTGGCAAGGAGCGCCCTTGCACTTCACTTGTTCTGGCTGAATGGGGTGTGAAGCCATTGCACATGTGGCTTCATCAGAGGGCGATGGAGTATTACTTTAGGGTTCAGCGTATGCAGAACTGTCGGTTGCCACATCAGGTGTTTTCAGCTGAGTGGAAGCGCCCTAGTGGTGCTGTTGCGGTGACACCTTGGCATAAGTATGTGCAGAGTTTGCTTTGCAAGTATGGTGTGGATGTTGAGGCGGCGGCTGATCGAGCTAATGCGTGCAAGAATCACATCAACCGTCAGGTCAGGAAGCTGCATGCAGACAGAATTGTTTGTGAATCACTGCAGCACTCTACTTTGAGCCGTTACATCACGCATGTGCACCCTACACATGCTGATGCCATGCGTTTTAAAAGGGCTAGGCCCTTTTTGTGTTCTGGTGCGCCAACGCGTGGTATTGAGTTGCTGATGCGTGTTCGAATGGGCTGTCTTTGTGTGCATGAGCGTACCAGTCGTTATGGTGGCAGCAGAGCTGATTCTAACACAGCATGTCCTGCTTGTGGTCAGGGTGTTGAGTCTTTGTCACATCTGATGTTTGATTGTCCCGCTACTTCTGCTCAGAGGGATACTATGCTTGATGAAATTCGGTCTGTTTTGCGTGATGTTGCTGGCGGCGCTGAAAAATTGCGCAATGTGTTGTCGTTGACTGATGCATCCACCAAGTTGTTGCGTTTTGTTTCTGATGATATTTGGGGTAGTAGGGGGGTGTGCCGAGTGATATCTAGGAGCATTGCTGAGTATCTTGTCCAAGCTTGGGATGTGCGTAATATTTGCAAACACAATGGAGCAGTGCTCCCTCTTTCTTCCGCTCCTGAGGGGCGCGGGGCCGATGGCGTTGATGCTATGGCTTAATGGGTAACATGATGATGATGATGATGATCCATGTTGCAGCAGCATTGCACGATGTCCACGTAACCATTTCGTAAGTGACACTGTCACATGAGTCCCGTCTGTGACAGACACAGCCGTGGTGACCACGTCACAGGCCGTGCAAGCCACTTACCAGACAGTCACTGACCAGCCTGGTCAGCCTGGTCAGTGACTGTCTGTCCAGGCTGGACAGCTCTGGCAGATATCAAGAGCCTGGGGCAGTGCCCTGCTCATGACCCGGTCAGCATCATGCGCAGGCTGCGCAGTGCTGCGCTGCACCATGTACAACCACCCGTAGGGTGCAGGCTTGCAGGCTTGCAAACTGCAGCCCCCACATGCAAACATCGTACTAAGATGATACAAGTCGCACATGCGCCTCCACCTACACTTGGCAGCCTGGCCTGCGCTCATCATACTCTCAAGGCTTGACTGTACCGTACACGCAGTGCGTCTCGTGTGTTTTTTGGTTGGTTGCAAGGGGGGCGAAATCTACTGGCTGGCTGTCATGCCGTACATGGAGTTGTGCCGAGCACACAGCCAGTCATGCTGTGTGGGCACTTGAACTGGCGGCGGTAGCATGCCCTAGCAGTACTGTAATGCGTCATGAGAGATTACAGTGTGAAGGAATGACAGTGCTCGCGGGCCAGCCCGTGCAGCATTATTGTTGATGTTGCCTGTGTCACATTATCATCGTGCTGGTGCTGTGACTGCGCGTGCTTTGTGAGCCATTAGCTAATCAAGGTGTCGAGGTTGTCGGGAAGCACGTCGATACACTTTTGGCGACCCACTTGCTCGCTGTGGTTGTGTCGGTTCAATTGCCCTTGTCGTGCAGGCGAGCACTTGCTAGAGGCCAAGCGGGGCAAGTCGTTCTTGGCGTTGCCTTGTTATGTCATGGGGTCGACAATGGTCATCCCTTACACCCTGCCTGGCTGGTATATAAGCTGGTGCTTCCTTCTGCCAGGACAGGGTTGTTTAGATACGTTCGCGTTCTCTCCCTCACTGTCAGTTTGCTATTGTTCTTTCTGGTTCTTATTCTTGTTCTGTCAGCGCCTCAGTGTGCTTTTGCCTCAGTGCAGCTGCCTTGCCTCAGTGCAGCAGTGTTGGTCCTCTTCCCTTATGGTAACTCTCTAGGCTTGTCTTACAACGGCAATTCCAGGTGTGTGCGAGTCTCCCTTTGATCTAACATCCAGATCTCACATTCAGATCTAGATCTAACCCGCTTCTAGCTTAGTTCAGCCTCGATACAGCTTGCATTGTGCAAGACAGCTGACTCTCAGTGCTTTTGGCAATAGCAGACGGCAGTAGTAGCAAGTTGTGCCAGCGCCGCTCTTGCAGAGTTCAATAGAACGTAGTTAACGCAACCCTCACGCTAATTCGCTCATTCAGAGTCAGAGTGCTAGTTCGCTGTAGTTTATCTTGCCGCCTTTCTGTAGTAGAGTGCCCGCCAACCAAACCAACTTGGAGTACTACGCTGCTTTCGCGGTGTCTTAGTGCGCTTCTTCTTCGTCTTACAGAGGCGCCAGAGAAGGATCTTCATCGCGGCATACCCTCCTTCTCCAGCTTAAGCCGTGGTATCCTGATGCTTGCATAGATCTAGCCATGTCATCCTTTAGTAATGGCGTCGACAGTGCGTATATTATGGTGCCCTGCCGCTACTTGGCTAGCACAACCCCCTTTCGTGCAGCGTTTCTACGTCACCTACAGCAAGCTGGACGCCTTCACATCATCAAGGGCCCACCCTGCGGCCACGGCAATCTGGAGTATGTATGGCTGTGCATCTACTGCACGCCTGGCCTTAGGGCATCTCGACTACAACCAGACTACCGCGCGGAGGAAGGCTGTGTTAGCTATGTGTGTGGATGATGCTGTAGTTTTTGGCGTGATGGGCTGTTGCGTATTGGGGTCGCTTTACCGGCATCCACTCATTCTTCGGTGTGTGCCTAGGGGGGGTAGTGGCTCCCAACACTATCGGTGCTGTTGCAACATGCTGTGTGTGGTACAGTTACACCCACAGTGCAACCTTGGACACGCGCGCAGCATGTGTGAATAGAGTGTGGTCAGCAGCTGCCTATACGGCAGGGTTCCTTATTGCGCACGTCATGGCCATACACAGCAATTAACTCTCGTGTTCAACAAGTGGGCCACATTGCCAGGCGAGCGCAACACCCTAGCTAGCTACTATAGCAGCTGATAAGCTGTGCTAGCCGTCATGACGACACACCACTCAAAACAACACCACATCATCAGGGCGGCTGGTGCATGCAGTGAAGGCCTGCGCAGCTGCTGGGGTGTTGCAGCCACTAGCGTAACACTGCTACAGCTACTGTAACATATGCGCCGCAGCGGCAGCAACAGCGTGCCTTCACATGAAGTGCAGCTGTGAATGACTGTCAGTGTGGATAGCCTGCTGCTGATCAAAGATATATGTTGCCACCATGCTGCGTTCAAGGTACATCAGCAGGAGTCTTCATTGGACGTGCATTCCTTCTTTCACATGATGTGCAGCTTGTAGTGTGGATAGCCTGCTGCCACCTTATGCCCGTCGAAGATGTCTTGCATTGCAGCAATGTACTGGTCAAGGTACTGCTGCAGCTGCAGGCATGACAGCAGCAGCAGGCACAGCAGCAGGCACAGCAACACAAGCAGTGAATGGCTAGCCAGAGCAGCTCAAGCCATAGCGCGGTGGTTGGGTTACTAATTGTCATCACACAGACAACTGCTGGTGCACGTAGGTAACTAACCAGGTGCTGAACCAGCAGCAGCGCTCACCTCTGCATCTGTTGGGTGCTCCTTATGGGGCACTTCTATGGGCTTGCCAAACACAACAGTCATGGGAGAGTTGATTGGCGCAGGGGTGCCCCAGCGGCCCACCAGTGCAAGCGGCACCATACCTGCAGCAGCAGCAGCAGCAGTAGCAACAATTCAAGACAGGGAATTTGCACATACAGCAATCACCTGGGTAATGCACAGCAGGGGTGCCCCAGCGGCCGACCAGTGCAAGCAGCACCATACCTGCAGCAGCAGCAGCAGCAGCAGCACCAGCAGCAGCGGAAGCAGTAGCAGCAGACATGCCAAGGCTCAGGTCGACTGGGCAAAAAGGGTGCGCATACAAAGACACCATACGCCGCCTACTGAGGGTGCACCGCGGCAAATCTGCAGTGTGTTGCGTTTTGTTGTGTGCAGCTGCATGCACAGACGCCTCAACAGCAGCGGTGATCGTGGGAGATACCCACTGTATGCACCACTCTACTCAAACACAAAGCAGAGCCCTGCACTGGGCATTGCGGCGTAGCTGCTTGAACATACGGTGTTAACCCCTCTCCTTGTTCTGCACTGGGATGCTGAATCTCGCAACGTCACGCACTTTGCAACCGTCGATAATCACCCCAAACAATCTATTTGGTCGCTCTTTGGTCAAATCCTGCAAGCGCACCACACCATGTGTGTAGTACAAACCCATCACGCACTCACCAATCCTACGCGAGATTGCTTGTACAAGCGAGTCTGACAGCAACGGTGGTCCTGGCCGATACCAGCTGTAAGTGCCCCCCTGCCCGAAAG
The DNA here is from genome assembly GCA_902809745.2 of Tetradesmus lagerheimii. Classification (NCBI taxonomy): domain Eukaryota; kingdom Viridiplantae; phylum Chlorophyta; class Chlorophyceae; order Sphaeropleales; family Scenedesmaceae; genus Tetradesmus; species Tetradesmus lagerheimii. The sequence continues at coordinate 158,010 of CADDIJ020001138.1, read as the reverse complement.
CAAAGCACGGCACCACTGCACTGCCGCACTGCATGGCTATACGGATAAAGCCCTTGCGTTTCTTGAGGAATGCTGTCTCTGAGTCCTTTTGCATGTACAGGCACTCCTGCAGGGCAGCAAGCAAGTAACATATTATTTTTGTTACAAATGATGTGTTATAATGCTACAGCATGTAGGGAGGGGCCGGGTTGGGGAGGTGAGGCATCGTGGTGGTGTGGCTGAAAGATGATGATGCTGGTGATGCATGCAGCGCACCATGCAGAGTTGCTATCTAGCAGGTTGTACACCCAAAAGAAGCTGATATAGATCCATGTCGCGTGCACCCCTGCAGCTGCCTCTAGCAATATTCAACATGCAAGCACAGCACGTGTAACTCCGCTATCGTGCGCACGCAACTACAACCCAACGCAACACTTCCAAGCATGCATTCAAGACACGCGCACTGGACACCACGTGGCATTAGCACCACATTGAGCCGTCTGTGCCGGACTGCTGCTGCTGCTGTCTGCAAATGCACAGCAGCTGCCAAGCCATAGCACGCGAGCTGCACCCAAGCCTCCATACCAGTACAGTGGGTCAAGACAGCGTTGCATGCATGCACAGCCTTGCATGCAGGGGTCGGGTGTCTCTGCTTGCTTTTCTGCTAGAGTGCTGCTGCTTGTCACACCGCCTGTCACCAGCACCAGACAGTGGCTTGCACACAACTAAGCCGCCTGCATGAGCACCTGTTGCCAACCAGTCACCAAAAGCAATGAAGCCCAAGACAAACGCCTGTGCAGGAGTGCTTACCACCCTGTGCCAAACACACGGCAGCTGGCGCCAAACCCGATCATTTGCGCAACATACACACGCCTGCGCCACGCACACGATGCCGACTGTTGCATGCAACTGACCCGCACGTGAAGGAGCACCTGCTGCCAAATGCATGGGGTGATTTTTGAATGCCTGAAAGCCACAGAAACGCACACCTGCACACCGCCAGGCACCAGCACCACACAATGGTCTGCACTTGACAGCATGGCACACAGCTAAGCCGCCTGCATGAGCACCTGTTGCCAACCAGTCACGAACAGAAGCCCCAGACGCACGCTTTTGCACAAGTGCTTACCGCTCTGCTCCGGATGCACAGCAGCTGGCGCCAAACCAAAAAGACTTGTGCGCAACATACACAAGCCTAGGCCTGCGCCACGCACACAATGCTGGCACTTGCTGCCAAAAGCGTGGGGTAACCTTTTACGCCTGTAAGCCCCAGAGACGCACACCTGCACACCGCCTGGCACCAGCACCACATTGAGTCCTTTGTGCAGCAGGCGCCGTATCCAGTGCCGGGTGATGGGCCGAATGCCGATCCACCAGTACAGGTGGCGCACAAATGGGATCTGAAAGCACTGCAGCAGAAGCAGCAGCAGCAGCAGTGCAACCGTATCACTAACTGCGGAGGTGCGCATCCTCTGAGCAGCGCCAAGATGCTGTGGTATCATGAATATGACAAGGATTGCAACTAGGGTTGTGCCCAGCAGTAGGGGTGGCTCTGCAGCTGCTATCTAACAGGTGCCTGGTTTGAGAGGGACTGCCGCTGCCAGCTCATGCTGCTCTTAGATATACAGCTGCTGGCTGAGCTGCTTCTCGTACTACTGTTCCTGCTGCTGCTGCCGCTGCTGCCGCTGTTGCTGCTGCACAACGGTGTCCCTGTCAGCCCAATTGCTGCTCACGATAGAGGATGCGAGTCCATATGTGCGTCCTCGTAGGCCATCTGGCAGCAGCGGTGACTGCAGCGAGAACGATGCTGGCATTGCTGTAGGCAGCGCAGAATGCGGCTCCAAGCCTGGCAGCAGCAGCAGCAGCAGCCCAAGACTTGCAAAGGGTTGTGGAGTTTGGCATGCTTGGCTAAGCTGCAGCAACGGTCGCATAACCCGTGTGTGGATACAAACCAGTGGGTGCCGCAGGTGTGCTGCATTGCATATGTTGTGCATTATTGCACCTGCTGGCAGGGGAGTGTAGCTGCTGCTGTTGCTGCTGCTGTTGCAAGCGTGTTGGCATGTCCCTTGGTGCAGTGGCATACCTACTACATAGGTTTTGTCCTTGCTGAAGGTTGTGTCGCCATCACACACAATGGTGATAGGGAAGTATGACGGGGCATGTGAGCAGATGTAGCGCATAAACTCGTCGCCAAACGGCCCATTCTTCTCCCACAGTGGAACAAAGCTTAGGGTTGACTGCAAAGAGTGCAAAGGAGCATGTCAAGGCGTGTAATGCAGCGAAGCTGCTGAACTGCGCCAGACATCATAACGCTACTGCTGCTGCTACTGCTACTGCTGTTGCCACGGCTGTTGCCGCTGCTGCTTACAGTAAGCACTGCCAGCGTCCACGTCCAGGGACTCCATGGCTGTGTGAGGACCAGGTACGCTGTACTAACGACAAGCAGGGTTGCAACCAAGATTGCACCAACGAATACACTCAAGGCCAGGGCAGCAGTGAAGCCCTCTAGAGCACTTTGCTTTTTGCGTTCTGCTGTGGCCGTCATAGTTAAATTTACTCAGGCCTAGGCGTGCGTGCGATCTTTTCCGTTCTGCTTTGTAGCGGGACGGGTTGATGTCAGCTGTCGGGTTCATGGTCACGACGCTTTCAAATGTGTCATCCAGCACCAGCGCCTGAGAGATTACTTCTTACATTTGTAGACTAGTTGTAAGCACAGCCTTTGCCGATTGTCTTTGGTGGGGTTTGTACATCCGAGGCCTCTGCGTCAGCTAGATTACACAAGGCCTGTCTGTAGCTTCGCAGCCACCACAACCTTAGACGTCTGAATTCACCTTCGCCACGTGCTCGCGTATCCCACAGCACGGTTGTGCACTTACGTGCAGCAGGAAGGTGCCTGAGCCCCCTTTCATCCACAACAGCTGCACCTTGACGCTTGACAAACGACAGAAGGCAACTGATCAAGTTAACACATACGTGTAGCAGGCTGGTGCTGATTTGGCCTGTCCAGCCTGATTTGGCCTGTCCAGCAGCCATGGCTGAGCAGGGCAGCAGCAAGCCAGCAGATGCTGTTGTGGCGCCAGCACCTGCACCAATAGTTGTGAAGGCTCGTGGCCATACAGATAGCCCCGAGGGATCGCCACGGACGTCTGAGCAGCAAGAGTTGCCGAAGGTTCCACCTAGCAGCTATTTCAAGTTATACAGGTAGGCATATTGCCAGCAGCAGCTGGCTAGCGTCGACAGCAGCTGGGCCATTTGAATTGCCAGCTTATTCTGGTTGGGTGGAGGCCACAGCAGGTGCAGCAGCAAAAATCACTGCAGTTGTATTATGTCGGCTAGTAACAGCAGTGTAAAGTCATCAGCACTGCATCAGGCCAAGGCGCCGTGGGCATATGCATGGTTTGCGCGCCCGAGGCAGGCAGCAACTGCCTTGCAAGAAGCAGCAGCTGCAGTGCTGTCCCTGCAGCTCAGTTTGTATGTATGCATTGCATGCAACAGCAGCAGCAACAGCAGCAGCAATTGCAAGCTTCTGTATCTATGTGTGCCATGCATATCCTCCAGCAGAGCAGATTCTCTTTTTTGGTGCCTGCTACATTGCTTGCCAGTAACAAAGAAATGCAGATCGGGTTTGATACCCAAGCAGCAGTTGTACTCAACAGCTGTGCTGCCTTCTGCTCGCCGCTGCCCTTTCCTTCCCCACTTGCAGCACTGCGGATGGCCTAGATTATCTGCTGCTAGTGCTGGGGGTTGTTGGGGGCCTTGGCAGTGGGGTGTTCCTGCCTCTCTTTGCCATCGTCTTTGGAGACTTTGCAAATGCATGTGAGTAGCACCGCGCTTGCAACAAACTGCCTGCATGCCTTTTCAACGGCAGCAAATTAAGTGCAGCGCTGTGCTGGAGGTTTGATAGTGCGCAACATTGATGAGGTTATTGCAACCGCATGCTGTGCTCTGCAGCAATGATGTGAACAACACCTGTTTGGTCATAGCCGTGCGAGTAGGAACAGTTCCTGCAGCAGAGCAAGCGTTGCTTTTGACACACGGCTGCTGCTGTTGCCTTCACTGCTGCTGCATGCGTTTCACGTTGCCCGGCAGTTGGTCAGTTCTGGCCTGCATGCTTCGGGCCTTCGCCACTTCCGTTCACCATGAGCGAGGGACAGTTCAGCAGTATGATAAGTGACATCGCACTCAAATTCTTGTACTTGGGCATAGGTGAGGGGCACAACACAGTGGAGCTGTGCTCATCCTACTTGTGCAACCTTGGGTGACATGATAGTAATAGGGTGGGTGACAGATGCAAGATGTATGCATCAGCAAACCTCTAGCATGCTGCAGTCTGCTGCGGACGCAACAGCATTGCATGCATACCAGAAGTGAGCATGCTGCAGCGAGCAGAGAAGGATTGCGAGCAGGACTTGGCACGGCACAGCTGTGCAGCTCGGTGGTGGTGGCTGTGGCAGTGTTGCTGCTTACGCTGGAGCAACAGCACTGCTTTGTCGCTGCATGCTATTCAGTGGTTATCCCGCTATGCATCAGGGTCGTACTGATGTGCCGCAGCGTGTGATTTGCGAAGAACGCACTCACACCTTGGTGCTCAACGTGTGCGGCTGTTTGCGTGTTGCTTGCAGGAGCGTGTGTTGCTGGCGGCTTGCAGCAGGCCAGCTGGGTGTACACCAGTGTGCGGCAGACCAACAGGCTGCGGCGCATGTACCTGCGTGCCATCATGCGCCAGGTGAGAGCTCTTTGCTGAAGCAGCCAGAGACTCGTGCTTGACTCCGCAGCATGTGGCTTGGCCGTATAACCTCTGTGTAGTTTCATCATCAACACCGGCGACAGCAGCCGCAGCAGCAGCAGCAGCAGCCTGTATCGGCACGCTGTCCTGTGAGCAGGAGCAGGAGCCGGCAGCTGCAGCAGCCGACAGCTACAGCAGTCAGCACTTGAGATTTGCGGCACGCAAAGCACGTGTGTTCTCGACTTTAGCTGTCTAGCTACTGGGCGGCCACCTGTCGCTAAGCCTGTCTGTGTATCTGAACCCCTGTGCTGTTGCTGTCCCATCCTGTGTTGTCGTGTGCTTGCAGGACCTCACTTGCTTTGACACGCAGGCCGCTACTGGGCGGCCAGCTGTTCTTGCGACTTGCTGTGACCCTGAACCCCTGTGCTGTTGCTGTCCCATCCTGTGCTGTCGTGCTCCTGGCTGTGACCCTGAACCCCTGTGCTGCTGCCGTCCCATCCTGCGCTGTTGTGCTTGCAGGACATCACCTTTTTTGACACGCAGGCCAGCACTGGAGGGCTGCTGCAGGGCCTCAACGAGGACAGCTTGGCAGTCAAAGAAGCCATTAGCGAGAAGGTGTGTTTGGTTGTGATGTGCCGTTCTGCCATTACCATGTTCGTTATGTTCTTGCTGCCTGCTGCTGCATTTCCTGCTCCCAAGCTCGTATGGTTCCATTCTGCCATTATGGTGTCCGTGATGTCACTCTGACCACCATGGAGTCAGTACCTTGTTGTACATACATTTGTTACTGCCCCTGACCTGCTTTGGCTGCCGCTCTGCCTTGCAGGCTGGCGTGTTTCTGCAGCACATGACAACGTTAATTGTTGGCTTCATTGTGGCCTTCACCCGCGGCTGGGACATGACGCTGGTGACTAGCGCTGACCTGCTTTGGCTGCCGCTCTGCCTTGCAGGTTGGCGTGTTCCTGCAGCACATGACAACGTTCATTGTTGGCTTCATTGTGGCCTTCACCCGCGGCTGGGACATGACGCTGGTGACTAGCCCTGACCTGCTTTGGCTGCCGCTCTGCCTTGCAGGTTGGCGTGTTCCTGCAGCACATGACAACCTTCATTGTTGGTTTCATTGTGGCCTTCACCCGCGGCTGCGATAGATGCTGTCACTAGCCGTGACCTGCTTTTGCTTCCGCTCTCCCTTGCAGGTTGGCGTGTTTCTGCAGCACATGACAACGTTCATTGTTGGCTTCATTGTGGCCTTCACCCGTGGCTGGGACATGACGCTGGTGCTTGTGGGCTGCCTGCCGTTTCTGGCGGCTATTGGAGCGGTACTGGCGCAGCTGCAGACGAAGCTGGCTAGCAAGCAAACAGCAGCATACACCGAGGTGGGAGACGCTAGCTACGTGTGCGGTTCAGGTGCCTGTGTATAGAATGCGGGTGCCGGTTGTGGGAGATGGCTGGGTGCAGGTGCAGTCCAGCAAAGCCATCAGATCTTGGGCAGCAGTTCCTTCTGCAGATGCAGCTTGTTGCTCATATGTTGCTGTGGTTGCTGATAACTGCTGCTGTCTGTCTGTGTCCTGCACTGTTGCTCAGCAATGCTGTGCCTGCAGGCTGGTTGTGTCTGATATCAGATGCAGCCTTATTCACTCTTAGAATACTGGTTTGTGCTTGGCATGCTGCAACGCTATTGGTCAAAGCTGATGTTTGACCTGTCTGTTGCTGTGCCTGCAGGCCGGCTCGGTGGTGCAACAAAGTCTCAGCCAGATCCGCACAGTTGCAGCATACAATGGCGAGGAGGCGGCACACAAGCAGTACGACAGCAAACTGGACATACCGCAGAAGGTGTGTGTAAGGCCTTCTGCACAGCTCCTGCAAATGTGAAGTGGACAGTGGACCGGCACTTTTCTGCAGCACTGCATGAATCAGGCTTGCGCTGCCAGCAAGTTTCAAGCTGTGGCTGGGATTGGTTGTCCACCCTGCACAGCGTAAAAGGCGATGTACAGCATGTAGTTGATGTTTTGCACATGATGCGGCCGCTTCTTTCTGGTGGATAGGGCAGCAAGCAGCCGTTGAATGCTACTGCTGTTGCTGTGCATTGTCCCTTTGCAGGTTGGCAACCAGCAGGGTGTGGTGGGCGGCATGGCGCTGGGCGGAATGCAGTTTGTGATGTTTGGCTCCTACGCGGTCGGACTCTTCTACGGTGAGCCAGGCGGGATGGGGTCCCCTGCTCAGTCGTCAGCTGTAGTGGTGCTTGCAGGATTTGCATAAGGCACAACCTGCACAGGCTGTGGCGAGATTTTGGCGGCATGCAGTTTGTTATGTTTGACTCCTATGCGATCGCGCTTTTCTACGGTGAGCCAGGCGGCCCCTGCAATGCTACAGCGTGCTAGAGAGAATTGCAACGCAGCAGCAACAGCAGGCGGCCATGCTCACTTGTCACCTCCAGTGATGCTTGCAGGACTGCATAACGCACAACCTGCATACATAACCAGGAGGGTACTGTCACACATTGAGTGTTTGAGGCTCGCACCTACCTGGCTTGTGGCAGCCTAGGCTTCTGCTGTTGTTGCTGCGCCTGTGTTGTATGTCTCCCTAGCATCAAGCCGCACAAAGCAATATGTCGCGTGTTGCTAATGCTGTCACCCACACCCCTGGTGCACTACACACCGTCTTGGCTGCTTTTCTGCTGTGCCTGTCTATGCAGGCTCCATTCGTGTCTCCCAGGGCTACATGACTGGCGGTGATGTGGTCAACGTGATGTTTGCAGCACTGCTGGGATCTTTCAGCCTTGGCATGGTGAGCGAGCGTATCCAGCTTTCAGGGCACCTGATACATGCATCTACTGGCTGCTGACATCTGTAGCTTGTATAGGATGGCCTATGCCTTGTCTGTCTGTCTGCATCATCACCACATCTGCTGGCACATCAGATGCGGTCAAACATAGCGGTCAACAGCGCATTATGTCCCTGCATGCAGGCGGCGCCCAACCTGCAGCACTTTGCCAAGGGAGCAGCAGCAGGCGCCAAAATGTTCAGCATCATCAACAGGCAGCCAGCCATCGACGCAGAGTGCCTCAGAGAGGAGCCTGCGGCAGTCAAAGGGAGCCTGCGGCTGGAGGGAGTGAGCTTTGCGTATCCTGCAAGGCCTCATGTGGTTGTGCTCAAGGGGCTGACACTGGACGTGCCTGCAGGTGTGTGGCTGCGTGGTTTGTGTATAGGCCGTTGACAGGTCGCTGTTTATAGCACGTTATTGAAAACTGCAGGCACACTGCAGTCATTGACCATGCACTGTGTGGAGGGATATTTAAAACTAGTGAGCCTGCGGCTCGAGGGAGTCGGTGTTGTGTACCCTGCAAGGCCTGACGTGGTGGTGCTCAAGGGGCTGACACTGGACTGCCTGCAGGTGGGTTTGGCTGCACGGCCGTGTATAGGCGATTGATAGGCCTCTGTCTATAGCCCGTTTTCCAAAACTGCAGGCATGCGGCAGTTATGGCCATGTACTGTGTGGAGGGGTGCCAATCATACAGCCTGCGGCTGGAGGGAGTCAGCTTTGCGTATCTTGCAAGGCCGGACGTTGTTGTGCTCAGAGGGTTGACACTGGACGTGCCTGCAGGTGAGTTTTGGCTGCGCGGCCTGCGTTGTGGCCTGGCCTTTGTACAGTCTATTGATCAGGCCGTTGTATACAGCCTGTTGTGACACACTTTAGGCACACTGCTCTCATTGGCCATGTACTGTGTGGAGGGGTAACATGTACTGTTTGGAGGGGTAACAACCATAGCGAGTGTGCGGTTGGAGGGAGTTAGCTTTGCGTAGCCTGCAAGGCCGGACGTGGTTGTGCTGAAAGGGCTGACACTGGACGTGCCTGCAGGTGAGTTTGGCTGCGCGGCCTGCGTGATGGCCTGGCTCGTGTACACTCGGTTAATAGGCTGTTGTCTACAGCACGTTGTGACACACATTACTGCAAACTGCACTCATTGGCGATATATGGTGTGGAGGTGTGCCAGCTTTCAAGCCTGCGGTTGGAGGGAGTCAGCTTTGCGTATCCTGCAAGGCCAGACGTGGTTGTGCTCAAGGGGCTGACACTGGACGTGCCTGCAGGGCTTTATGTGCGTTACTCTGTATGTGGGTTAGTCTGTATGTGGATTACTTTGAATGCGAGTTACGCTGTATGTTACACTGTTCATGTCAGGCAGACTGGTCGTGGCGCCTTGAAATAACGCAAGGGCGGCACCACAATGACGCGTTTTGTGAGCTAGCAGCGGCCAGCAATTGAGAATTATGGTGCTTACGTTGTGCAGCCGTTCTGCCTTGCCTCTTTCCTGCTGCAGGCAAAACGGTGGCGTTGGTAGGCAGCAGTGGCAGCGGCAAGTCGACCGTGGTGGGGCTGATTGAGCGCTTCTACGACCCACTGGAAGGCAGTGTGATGCTGGACGGGGTGGACATCAGGGTATTGAACCTACAGTGGCTGCGGCAGCAGGTGGGGGTTGTTGGTTTGACTGTTCTGCATGGCTGAGGTGTGATGGCATCCTGAGCTGTGCTTCGGGATCTACAAGGTTGCATAAGGCACTCATGCGCTTGTCACGGGATTTGGGGAGGGGGTTCAGAGGCCGGCAAGGTAGGCGGTGTGCTTAGAACCTTCTACGACCCCTTGAAGGGCAGTGTAATGCTGGATGGGGTGGACACCAGGGGCTTGAAGCTGCAGTGGCTGCGCCAGCAGGTGTGAGCAGGGCTTGTGGTTTTTCTGACTGCTCTGTGTGAGAGTGCGGGGGTTTGAACGCATGCCTGCGCTGTGCTTGGGGCTACGACAGGACACACAACAGTGAAAGGGTACAGGCCAGCAGTGTAGGCAATGTGTTCAGCTATTCATGACCCCCTGTAGGGGCGCATGATGCCGAACGGGGAGGACAGCAAGGAGCATAAAGATGCTTGAACTGCGCCAGCGGATACACACTTCCTGTGCTGGTGTGCCGGTTTGCTGCTGTATGCTACACTGCGCGGTTCATGTTGCAGTGCTTGAGTCATCCGCTGCCACTGCGTGCTGCACCGCAATCCTCCACCCTTCGCTGCAGGTTGGCCTGGTGTCTCAGGAGCCGACGCTGTTCGCCACAAGCATCTACGAAAACATCGCGCAGGGCAGGCCAGGTGAGCTGCCACCATTTAAATTCAAAGAATAACTCAAGTGGCTGCAACGCTGCTGTAACAGCATGTCACTTCATAGTTACGCTGAACAGGTGCCATGCAGGCAAACATTTTGTGTCAAGAACTCTGTGTTCCTTGTGTTCAAGCAACCTTGATTTGCAGCACAACAGCACAGGATGCGGGGTGCTGACAGGCATTTGTACAAGCAGCAGGTGCACCAAAATTGGTCTTCACTGATGCGGGTGTGCTGCAGGAGCCACTGAGCAGGAGGTGCATGACGCTGCACGCTCTGCCAATGCACACAACTTCATCAGTGCCCTGCCGGCAGGCTACCAGACACAGGTACGTTTTTGTTACGGCACTGCACAAACACGGCTGTCGAGTTGCTGTAGTCGTTTTGTACGCAGTGCGGGGCAATGCTGGGCGTCTGGCGGACACCTGTTGTCTCATGTATGATCAATACGGTTTGCTAGTGACAGACGGAGTGTCTTGTTGGGTGTCTTGCAGAGGCCGTTGCTCAATAGGACGCTGCTATATCTGGACGCTATAATCACAACTCTCTGTCGTTGCAGGTCGGGGAGCGTGGCGTGCAGCTGTCTGGCGGCCAGAAGCAGCGCATCGCCGTTGCACGTGCCATCCTGAAGAACCCCAAGATCCTGCTGCTTGATGAGGCAACATCAGCACTTGACAGCGAGAGCGAGGCCATCGTGCAGGTGGGGTGAGGCTGCTAATGTTTGGGGTCTACTGGACGCACACTGGGCCGCTGGGAGGCTGGGCCGCTGGGATACTGGGCAGCATAGTCAACTTGCATCCACCGTGATCCGCCATTCAATTCAGCATCTCTACATTCACACAGCAGGGTTTGTGCATGTGTGCCAGCCCTGCTGTGGACAGCCGTTCTCTCGTTGTTGAAGCCTGCCGCTGCTGTTGCCCCCATTGCTGCTGTTTGCTGTCGCTGCAGGATGCGCTGGATCGCATGGTGATTGGGCGCACCACGTGGTTGTTGCGCCCCGGCTGAGCACCATCCGCAATGCAGACATGATCCTTTACTGGGGCCTGCTGTCACTGTTGCCTTGGTTGCTGCTGCATGCTGCCGTTTTGCAGGATGCGCTGGATCGCATGGTGGCTGGGCGCACCACGGTGGTTGTCGCGCACTGGCTGAGCACCATCCGCAATGCAGACATGATCTTTTCCTGAGGCCTGCTGTCACTGTTGCTCTGATTGCTGCCGCGTGCATGTGGTGCCGTCGCAGGATGCGCAGGATTGCATGTTGGGTGGGCGCACCACGGTGGTTGTTGCGCACCGGCTGCTGCCTTTGTTGAAGCCTGCTGGTGCTGTTGCTGCGATTGCTGCTTCGTGCTGCTGTTGCAGGATGCGCTGGATCGCATGGTGGTTGGGCGCACCACGGTGGTCGTGGCGCACCGGCTGAGCACCATCCGCAACGCAGACATGATCGTTGTGATGCAGCAGGGCGTCGTCGTGGAGAGCGGCAGCCACGCGCAGCTGCTCGCAAACCCAACAGGTGCGCAAACGTGCAGACCTTCGGCTCTTTCAGCTTTTGTGGCGTTGTCAGCTGTTGCGCCTTTTTCAGCTGTTGCGCCTCTGTCAGGTTTTGCGGCTCTGTCAGCTTTTGCTGTGTAGTCCTTACTATGGCATACTGTAGGGTCTGGTGTGTATCATGTGGTGCAGCTGCTGGCGAGCCACAGCACCATCCGCAGCGCAGACATGATTGTGGTGATGCAGCAGGGCGTGGTGGTGGAGGGCGGCAGCCAGGAGCAGCTGCTCGCAAAACCAACAGGTATGTTTGCACACCCTTGTCACTTTCGGCTTTCGTGGCTTTGTCAGCTGTTGCGGCTCTGTCAGCTGTTGCTGTGTAGTGCTATGGCATACTGTAGGGTCTGGTCCATCATGTGGTGCAGCTGCTGGCAGACCCACAGCACCATCCGCAACGCAGACATGACTGTGGTGATGCAGCGGGGCGACCCTAACAGGTGCGCATGTGTGTGCACTCCTTGTGCTCTTTCAGCTTTGTTGGCTCTGTCAGCTATTGCGGCTCTGTCAGCTTTTGCAGTGTAGTACTATGGCACACTGTAGCATCTGGTGTGTATCATGTGGTGCAGCTGCTGGCATTTCCCCACAGCACCATCCGCAACGCAGACATGATTGTGGTGATGCAGCAGGGCGTGGTGGTGGAGAGCGACAGCCATGAGCAGCTGCTCGCAAACCCAACAGGTATGTGTGCACACTTTGACTTTTTTGGCTGTTGTGGCTCTGGCAGCTGTTGCAGCTCTGTTGCGCACATGTGCGCATCTCACCACATACACATCCTCTGCTAGCTTATCTTCCGCTGTGTGTGTGCCACACATGCCGCAGGTGCCCACACCATCTTTGTGACCCTGCAGATGCAGCAGCAGGCGGTCGAAGTGGGCACCGCATAGTGCGTACTTCACCACATGTACATCCTCTAGCTAGCTCATCTTCCGCTGTGTGTGTCCCGCATACGCTGCAGGTGCCTACACCAACCTTGTGAGGCTGCAGATGCAGCAGCAGGAGGCTGATGTGGGGCAGCACTTGTTGCGTACTTCACCACATGAACATCCTCTGCTGGCTCATCTTCCGCTGTATGTGTGTGCTGCGGGTGCCTACACCAACCTTGTGAGGCTGCAGATGCAGCAGCAGGAGGCTGATGTGGGGCAGCACTTGTTGCGTACTTCACCACATGAACATCCTCTGCTGGCTCATCTTCCGCTGTATGTGTGTGCTGCGGGTGCCTACACCAACCTTGTGAAGCTGCAGATGCAGCAGCAGGAGGCCAATATGGAGCAGCACATGTTCCGTATCTCGCCACGTGTACACCCTCTGCTAGCTCATCTCCTGCTGTGTGGGCCGCATATGCTACAGGCGCCTACACCAACCCTGTGAAGCTGCAGATGTAGCAGCAGGGGGCCGATGTGGGGCAGCAATTTTTTTGCGCATCTCCCCTCATGAACATATCTGCTGGCTCATCTTCAGCTGTGTGTGTGCCGCATGCTGCAGGTGCCTACACCAACCTTGTCAAGCTGCAGATGCAGCAGCAGCATGCGGATGTGGGGCAGCAGGCAGAGGTTGAGGAGGTGCTGGCATCTGGCGGCAAGCCAGTCTCACGCCACAGCCTGGACCGCGTTGTCTCCAGGTGTGTAGAGAGGAGCAAACAGGGGAGCAATGCATGTCAATGCAGGTCACAAGAAGGCAGTCACAGAAGATGCTCAAATGAAATGCAAGGCACCCCAGTGATCACACCATGTGGCGTATATGTGTAGGCAACAGCTCCAATAGCTATGCATCCCCAGCAGTTGCGTAAACCTCGCTGTCATTGTTCATCACGCCCGTCTTGGTGGTCAGCTTGACTATTTCCTGTCATCATGCATGTGTTGGTTGTCTACTTGGCTATTACCTGTCATCATGCCCATCTTGGTGGTCAACATGGCTATCATCTGCCATGGATGACCTACGTGCAATTGCTGCTGCAGGCGCCGCTCACTGGAGCTGGAGCTGTCGAGGCGCAGAACAGGCAGCAGTTGAGCATGCACTCACGCCCCCGCTCGCTAGTCCAATGTTGCCAGGGCTTTGCCATCGCTGTTTCCTGTATCATGACATGGATTACCTGTGTGTGATTGCTGCTGCTGCAGGCGCCGCTCACTGGAGCTGGAGCTGTCAAGATGCATCACTGGCAGCAGCCATGCACACACGCCCCCGCTTTTTAGTCCAATGTTGCCAGGGCTTCGCCATTGTTACTCATGCTCGGTACTCATCTTCATCATCGACACAGATTACATTGGTGCAATCACTGCTGCAGGCGCCGATCACTGGAGCTGGAGCCGTCGAGGCGCAGCACAGGCAGCAGCCATGCACTTACATCCCCGCCCATTAGTTCAATGTTGCCAGGGCTTTGCCGTCGTTTCCATCTGTAATATTGACACTACGTGCATCTGCTTCTGCAGGCGCCGCTCGCTGGAGCTGGAGCTGTCGAGGCACAGCACGGGCAGCAGCCATGCAGGGGAGGCTGCGGCACAGGCCTTCAGCAGGCACAGCTTGGAGGCAGCACTCGCAGCAGAGACAGTCGAGCTCAAGAAGAGGTGCGACATTAGCTGGAGGGTTTTAGCTATAGGGCGCTTGTGCTGGTTTGGGTACCAGCTTGGCTTTAGAACCACGTCAACATCTCTGCTGCTTTTGAAACGCAAGATGAAGCAGAGCCGAACCTGAACATGTAGCTACATTGAGACGCATCTTGCGCGCAGCAGATTACATTATTGTACTTTGTCCTGGCTTGCAGGATTAGCAGGGATGTTGGGGTGGTCGTTGAGCCAGCTAGCACCCAGCTCACTGTCTAGGCTGCAATGCACACCAACCCAGTGCATTTCATGTATCTTTTCCTGTATCTTACCCTGTGCTGCAGGATCAGCAGGGATGGTGAGGTGGTCGTTGAGCCAGCTGGCACCTAGGCCGTTGTTTTGGACTGCAATGCGCACCAACTGAATGCATCTCTTATGGCGTGTCCTGGCTTGCAGGATCAGCAGGGATGTTGAGGTGGTCGTTGAGCCAGCTGGCACTCAGGCCAGCACAGGCACAGCGGCCGCCCTCAGCACAGAGGCCGCTGCCAAGAGCAGCAGCAAGAAGCTGGCAGCAAGCGAAGATGAGCAGAAGAAGGATGAGACGGCTGTCAAGGTGCGTGCTTAGTTGATTGGGCTGCAAGCAGCTTGACATGCTTGCACGATTGCGCTGTGTGGTGCGGACTTGCGTTCATGTGCGTTCAGGTGTGCATCCAACATGTGCATGCGTGGTGCCATGGCGTGTGTTGCTGCTGACCCTGGTGAAGCAGCTGCGCAGCCTTGCCAGTGCAGTCAGGGGGGGAATATACTGAAATACACCACCATGAAAAAGTGCCATGGGCCCCACAGGGGCCGCCTACACCCCCCCTGCCTCAGGGGGTGCTGGGCCCCCAGTCGGCCCCATACCATGTGTTACACAACACAGTATGTGATATGCCTGTTTGTCAGCCCTGATAGCCAATGTGTGGTAAAAGCAGGTGCCAGGCCTTCAGCAGTGGAAGGTGCCCAGGTCGAACCTGGGTGTCTGCGCTCTTTTTGCCTGCACTGCGCCAGGCTGGCGGGACATGGTGGTTAGGCCTTGATGTGGACGTGTAGCCCCTCTACATAAGCAGGTTGACTTTAAATGCTACCAATCAACTCATCTGAGCATATTACATCAGCCTGCGCTGGCAGCGCGGCCAAAAAAGACTCCAGAAAAAAAGTTGGAGGAAAAGTGGTCGACCCTGTCAGGACCCCTCGGACCCCCCCCCCTTCGGCAAGGTCCATAACTTTCTTTCCAGAGCTTTCCAAACATAGATATATATGTATATATTCATTGTGCAAAGTTTCAGGCCCAAGTCCATGGTGGTGTCCTGAGCTTATGGACTGCCCCCCCCCCTGGTGCAGTCGTGAATGATTGACCAAATGAGCCGTGCATGGTTTGTTCACACTCAACAGCTGTGGAGGGTGTGGGTGGGTGTGCCGATGAGGAAGACTTATGCGCCTCCACGCCTCCTTCCATCAGTCCAGATTTGCTATGTATTAGCAGGTGCTATCACTCCTGCACAGATGCATGCCGACTCATATCCTGCGTGCTTGTCTGCTGCTGCTGGTGCCGCTGCAGGCGCCATTTGGTCGGCTAGTTGCTCTCGAATGCCTCCCGAGTGGAAGTACCTTGTGCTCGGCAGCTTAACGGGTGCCATACTGAGCATCCGTCACCCCTTGACACATACGCTGTGTGCGTGTCTGCTATTGCTATTGCTTCTGCTGCAGGTGTCATTCAGCCGGCTGGTTGCGCTCAACCGCCCGGAATGGATGTACCTTGTGCTCGGCAGCCTAACAAGTTGCATCGTGGGCGCCATCCAGCCCGCATTCGCCTTCATCATCAGCAGCCTCACATCCAACTTTTACACTCCAGATGCAGCAAAGCTTCGCGAGGCCGCGAGTTTCTTCTGCTGGATGTTTTTTGTGATCGCGTGCGGCGTGCTGATCGCAACAGCGCTGCAGCAGTGGAGCTTCGCGGTCGCGGGGCAAGCTCTTGCGCGGCGCGTGCGGCTGATGTTGTTCAAGGCCATGCTGCGCCAGGAAATCGGGTGAGCACATTATGCTCACACATCACAGGCGGGCTCCAGCTTGTGTTGAGGAGCAATCGACGTTTAGCTAATGTACCATGTCGACTGTGCGGGGCAAGCTCTTGCGCGGCGCGTGCGGCTGATGCTGTTCAAGGCGATGCTGCGGAAGGAGATTGGGTGAGCAGGGGTGTGAACGCTGCTGGTTGAATATGGAACTCCCTGTGTGTCGCTGGTTTGCAGAAGGTGCAGGTTGTTGTGCGCACATCACAGGCGGGCCCCAGCTTGCGTTGAGCAGCAAGAAGCGTTTAGCTATGATACCATGACAGACTGCGCGTATATGTGAGGCGAAACATGGCTGGATATGTTCGCTGCTTTGACAGCCTGCAACCGCCTGTCTGTTGCGCCACCAGTGATAGCATCCTCTGTGGCGCAATTCATACATAGGTGCTGCTGTTTTCTGCTCGTTCTTCCTGCAGGTTCTTTGACATGGATGAGAACAGCTCTGGCAAGCTGGCAGGGGCGCTGGCGCAAGATGCAGCCGTGCTGCGTGGTGCTGTGGGTGACACGTTCGGCGTGGTTGCACAGAACCTGTCAGTCATGGCAGGTATGTGTTGCTGCTGCTGCGCTGGGCTGGTAGCGTGCTGCTGGGCTGCTGGGCTTGTGATACCATTATCATGTTGCCAACAAGCAAGCGATGGCATCACTGCCATTGACCTTGCGCCGCACTGTTCTTGTGGTCTGTTATGTTTGTTACAGCTTGTGTTGCCACCAGCTGCCTGAAGTGCACAACGCCACGATCGGACGCTGCTGCTGCACGTCTCCAACATGTGTGCAGCGACATGCCCTACGCGTGTTGCTGCTTTGTGTTGTCGGGCGGCAAATCTTAACATGCCTGTAGGTTGTTATCAATTCAGCAAGCACTGAGGGTTCTGCCCTGCTGTCCTGTTCCTTCAATTTCTTCTAATTATCTGGCAGTTGGCTACGTCATCGCGTTCATCTACAACTGGCGCATGGCTCTGCTGGTGACTGGGGCAGCGCCTCTGGTGGCTGTTGGGGGATACCTGCAGATGAAGCTGATGCTGTCGTTGGGAGGCAGCAGCGACAAGCTCTACTCGACAGCAAACCAAGCAGTGGCAGAGGCAGTGGCAAGCATACGAGTCATCCAGGTGTGTTGGTGGTTGCTGCAGCGGTGGCGCAGTTTCTGTGGATTTTGCTGGGGTTGTTATGGCACTGGCTAGCTTGCTTTTTTTGCTGTACACGTCTCTGAACGGCAGCAAGTGCAAGCATGTTGCATGTGGACAAGTCCTTCAGTGCCAGGAGTGCATGCTGGCAATACAGCTTGCATGCGTGTTGTACCCGCCAACCAGGCAGTGGCGGAGGCAGCTGCAAGCATACAAGTCATCCAGGTGTGTTTCTTCGCGCAGTTTCTCGGCGACCCACACCAAACTGCTGCTCCCAGCTAACGCCCCTGCACATGTCTCGCTGTGTTACATGCTTGCTTGATCAAACTTCAACCACCGCAGGCCTACAACTTGCAGCCCCATGTGTCGGCAAACCACACTTGAATGCTGCACTCCGCTAATGTCCATGCACATGTCTCACTGCTATTTATGCTTGCTTGATTATCTTTCAACCGCTGCAGGCCTACAACCTGCAGCCCCATGTGTCGGCCACCTACACCAAGCTGCTGCACTCTGCCAATGTCACCAACCGCAAGACGGCCTTCATCGGTGGTGCCAGCATGGCATACTCGCAGTTCATCATGTTTGCGATGTATGGCCTGATCACTTGGTTTGGCGGCCTGGAGCTGTCGTCATGCAGGTGGGTTGTTAGCATTGTCGCCCTGCTTCCTGCAGATGGCAGGCTGATAAAATTTCGAGTTGTGGTCTTTGGGTGCGCCAGCATGGCGTACTCGCAGTTCAACATGTTGATGCAATGTACGGGGTGGTTGTAAGGTGTGGCGCCTTGTAGCTGTCGTGTTGCAGGTGAGATGACAGGCTGCGTGATTGCGGCTGGCAGATGTGGCATGCAGTATGCATGGATTATGGTTCGTGTGGTGGTGCCAGCATCGCGTATTCACAGTTCATCATGTTAACAGTGTACCGCTTGATCAAACAATGCGTCAGATGGCAGGACCTGCTACAAGCGGTTCCAGGCATCCGACGCCTTGTTTGATCACGAGCCCGTACATGGCAAACATCTTGAACTGTGAGAACGCCACGCTGGTGCAGAGTTGGCTTGCAATATGCATGGATTGTGGTTTGTGTGAGACGCCAGCATGGCGTGCTTACTTTGATAGGAAGTTGTTGCAGGTAAGGTGCAGGTTTGCAGGTAAATTGCAGGTTTGTGAGTCTTCTTCTGCAGGGCACCCACACACAGTCATGTATACCTGCTGAGATACTTCAGCAACAGATATGCCCATTTGCAACTACCACGCACAGCAACCCACTCGCTGCAGCATGCTGCCCTGAGCTTCAAACAGAAGACATGTGTTGCTGCTGCTGCTGCTGTTGCTGCTTTCTGCAGGTCCACCTTTGATGAATTCTTGAAGGCCTTCTTCTGCGTGCTGTTTGCAGCAATGGGCCTAGCACAGGCGCAGGTGAGCTCATAGCTCTGCTTGCTGCCCTTGCGTCTAGAAGATCTGTTGTCAACAGATCTGTTGCATGCTGTCTGCAGCATTGGGCTTGGTGCATGCGCACGGTGAATCCAAATCTGCTGCAGCATGTGCCCGCACATTTGCATGCAGCATGCATACCACTGTGTGACATGCTTACCTTGCGCGGTGTCAATGTTGTGGCGTTGCATGGTCACAAACTCCGGCAGGCACAGCAGCAACAAGAAGGCACCAGGCTGCGCACTGTTATCTGAAGTCGGCTGAAGTCAGCATCAACAAACTGCACCAACATGTACCACATGTGCCTAGTTCAACATCTTTAGCTTCGGTTGCTGCTGCTGCTGTTTGCACATGTGCTCAATGCTTTCAACATCATCGGCTGTGATTGCTGCTGCTGCTGCCGTTTGCAGATGAGCTTCCCTGACATTGCCAAGGCAAAAAGTGCACTGCAGCACATTTAAATGCTACTGCTGCTGCTGCTGCTGTCTGCAGATGAGCTTTCCTGACATAGCAAAGGCCAACGGTGCACTGCAGCGCGTGTTCCCCATCGTGGACAGGCGCCCTGTCATTGACAGCCAGAGCAGCGAGGGCCAGGCGCCAGACAGCAGGACGCTGCGGGGAGAGCTGGAGCTTCAGCATGTGGTGAGTCACCATTGCTGCCTGCTGTTGCTGCGTGCTGTTGCTGTGGGTGAGTGTTGGTGGCCAGGCGCCTGACAGCAGGACGCTGCGCGGGGACCTGGAGTTGCAGCATGTGGTGAGTCACTCTGCACAGATATATGCAATAATGCTATCTTGTTATAGTGTCGTGCGCCCTGGCCACAAGTTTGATGCCGGCTTGATGCGTCAGCCACTTTCAGGCAGTACCAGACACGCAGTCTGGGCTCGCCCATCTAGTTTACTGCTGTCAACTGGGCGGCCAAAGTTTGCAGTGTTGCATGACAGCTCTGCTTTATTCGCATAACACACCTTGGCATGACAAGCTGCTGCTGCTGCTGCTTTCACAGGTGTTTGCGTACCCCAACCGACCCCAGGTGAAGGTCTTCAACAACTTCTGCCTCAGTATACCCGCAGGTATGCTTCATGCGGGGGTCAGGCGTGAGCGGCGTATCAGTGCCTGCAGCAGACCATGCTTTGCTTTTAAGCCTTCTGCCGAGCCGCTTGGTGGTGTATTTGTGCATGCCTGTGACTGCTGCCAGCCAACAAGTTGTATCTGCTGATCATCTCCTCTTATGAGGTCTGCTGGTCGTGCACGGGTTGTTGGAGCACGTATGGTACTTCTGCAGTGTTAGCATGCATTGGTATCTCTAGCACTTGACAGAGATCAGTTCATCGCACTGTATTGCGCTCACGCTCACGCTCACACATCGTTCTGCACTGCCGCAACTCAACCGCCCCACCCTGCAGGCAAGACCGTCGCACTTGTTGGTGAGAGCGGCAGCGGCAAGTCGACTGTGGTGGGGCTCATTGAGCGCTTCTATGACCCGCTGGAAGGCAGTGTGATGCTGGATGGGATTGACATCAGGAGCTACAACGTCAAGTGGCTGCGGCAGCAGGTGTGCCCAGGCTCATTTGCGTTAGCAGTTGCAGGCGCTGCCTGCAAAACAAGGGTTCTGCTATTGTGTAATGTCCATTGGCTGCTGCGGCATTTGACGGGTTGTGTGCCGAGTTGTGCGTGTTTTTGCCATTGCATGGTGGGCATGGTGCTTAGGGTAGCGCTTCTACGAGCCCCTAGAGGGCAGTGTGATGCTGGACGGGGTGGACATCAGGAGCTACAACGTCAAGTGGCTGCGGCAGCAGGTGTGTCCAGGTTTACTCGTCCTGCACTTGCAGTCAAAACAAGGCTGGTAGACCTGCCTTGTGTAGCCTCCCGGCAGGGTTGATAGCAGGGTGTTTGTGGCAGCAATCGAGGCGTTGTGTGTTCGGTTGTGCCCGTTCATGCCAATGCATGGGTGGGCATGGTGCTTAGCGCAGCGCTGCTGAGATTCCTGAACGGTGCGTGTGATGCTGGACGGGGTGGACATCCGAAGCTACAACATCAAGTGGCTGCGGCAGCAGGTACGGCCTTGCACTTGTGGGCGCAGCAAGGGTTCTGCCTTTGTGTTGTTGTCAAGGCGGGGGTGACAGCAGGGGATTGTTGGTTGTCTGCTGCGTTATGTGAGGCGTTGTGTGCACGCAGTTGTGCCGGGCATGCCAATGCATGGTGGAGGGTTTCTATCGGGACGCGTGATGCTGCGCGGGGTGCGCGTCAGCAGCTACATGTCGCATGGCTGCCAGTAGTTGTATACACATGTGCGGAGTGATACGTCTTCACTATACTTTGTGCTTGTAGGTCTTTCAATCGCAGCGGCAGTGATTGGTTGTTGTGTTGTGAAGTAGGCAAGGGCTGACCTGTCACTTCTGCTTGTCATTTTCTTGCTCACTCGTTTGTCTCCTGTGCTGCTGCTGCTGTGCAGATCGGGCTGGTGAGCCAGGAGCCGCTGCTGTTTGGTGGCAGCATACTGGACAACATCAAGCAAAGCCCAAGTTCCTGACATCTTCTGTTTTTTGTACTGCTGCTGCTGCTGTGCAGATTGGTCTAGTGAGTCAGGAGCCGCTGCTGTTTGGTGGCAGCATACTGGACAACATCAGATATGGCCGGCCATACGCAACGCAAGCAGAGGTGGAGGCAGCAGCACGCACAGCCAATGCACACGACTTCATTGCAGCTTTGCCAGAGGGCTACAACACACAGGTGTGCAGTCATGTGTTGCAAGGCCACCAGTTGATACTCATGTGGTTTTACCTGCTTTGTCTGTTTGCATAGAGAGCCAATGAACCGGCCCATCTAGCATGCACGTACGTGGAGTGTCAGAGAGCTGTGTACAGATCTGCCGTTGCAGCGCTAGCTGTTGTGCAGCGTTGTCATGCAGCAGACCAGGCTGTGCTGTGCTTCTTCAATCAACAGACCTTCACTCTTTCAGAATGGTGAGCAGCTGCTTGGCGGCCAGCTCCTCAAAGCATACCCTGCCTTGCTAAGCTTATGTACACTGTGATGTGCCATACAATGCTCCGTCCTGCAGGTTGGCGAGCATGGTGTGCAGCTGTCTGGCGGCCAGAAGCAGCGCATTGCCATGGCCTGTGCGGTGCTGTATGCATCTGCCGTTGTGGTGGATATATGCCTTTGTGGTCAAGTCTTCGACAGCATGTGCCACACTTCTGACATGCCTAAGAATATGTACACTGCTTCGGCAACCTATTCTTCGTTTTGTGCCGTCCTGCAGGTTGGCGAGCGTGGTGTGCAGCTGTCTGGTGGGCAGAAGCAGCGCGTGGCTATCGCCCGAGCCGTGGTCAAAGACCCGAAGATCTTGCTGCTTGACGAGGCGACATCAGCGCTGGATGCGGCCAGCGAGCGCGTTGTGCAGGTGGGTGAGGCTGTGTGGATGTGCTGCGTTATCATCAAGCACATGGCATGTTACGGCTGCAGATGTGGTGTGGCTGGCACTTGTTTGTGTTAGGTTGCCCGTGCAGTGGTGAAGGACCCCAAGATCTTGCTGCTTGACGAGGCAACGTCAGCGCTGGATGCAGCCAGCGAGCGCATCGTGCAGGTGGGCATCTGCATGTACAATATGTGCGGCACATGGCAGCGGAGCACATGGCACGTTTGGCTGCAGGTTCGATGCTGCTGGCACTTGTTTGTTGTGTTGCTGTGCGCTTTGTCGATGTTGCTGCGGCAAAATGTACTGGTTTTTATCAGTGAAGGCTGCATGACGGTTTGTACTGCTGCTTGATGAAGCAACGTCAGCGCTGGATGCAGCCAGCGAGCGCGTTGTGCAGGTAGGCAAGGGTGCGGTGACCTCTGCATGTCAGCGATGCGCTGCATTGCAGGTTTGGTGTGGCTTGCGCTTGTTTGGTGTGTTGACAATGCTGCTGCTGCAGAATTCACTGGATCATACTGTTGAAGGCTGCATGACAATGGTTGTAGCCAATGCTTTGTTTCGGTGAAGCATCACGCACAAAGAGGCTGCTCTAGGTGCGGCTATCGGTCTGCAAATGCTGTGGCTGCTGCTGCTGTCGCTGCTGCTGCTGCAGGATGCGCTTGATCGCATCATGGCGGGCCGCACCAGTGTGGTGGTAGCTCACCGCCTTAGCACTGACTGCTGCTGTGTCTATGCTGCTGCTGCTGCAGGATGCGCTTGATGGCATCATGGCGGGCCACACCAGTGTGGTGGTGGCCCACCGCCTGAGCACTGACTGCTGCTGTGCGTATGCTGCTGCTGCTGCTGTTGCTGCTGCAGGATGTGCTTGACCGCATCACGGCACCACCACCGCCTGAGCACTGGCTGCTGCTCTGTTTATTTTGGTGCTGCTGTTTGCAGGATGCGCTTGATCGCATCATGGCGGGCCGCACCAGTGTTGTGGTAGCCCACCGCCTGAGCACTGACTGCTGCTCTGTCTGTGCTGCTGCTGCTGCTGCTGCAGGATGCTCTTGATCGCATCATGGCGGGCTGCACCAGCGCGGTGGGCCACCACCTGAGCACCAACTGTATGTCTGAATGAACGAGCTACGCGTGATATGTTCACATTGAACACCAACGTGCGTCACGGGAGGGGGTGTGTGACTATGAAGAAACCTCACGCACTCAACATCCTGACTCCTGCTGTGGCTGCTGCTGCTGCTGCTGCAGGATGCGCTTGATCGCATCATGGCGGGCCGCACCAGTGTGGTGGTGGCGCACCGCTTGAGCGCTGACTGCTGCTGTGCCTATGCTGCTGCTGCTGCTGTTGCTGCTGCAGGATGCGCTTGATCGCATCATGGCGGGCCGTACCAGTGTTGTGGTGGCCCACCGCCTGAGCACCATACAGCACGCAGACACCATCGCTGTGGTGTACAGGGGCGTTAACTTGGAGAGTGGCACACACAGCGAGCTGCTTGCAATCCCGGGTGGCGGCTATGCACGACTGGTGGCAGCACAGATGAAGGGTGGCGCTAGCAGTTAGGACGTGATATGCGACACGCAGCAGCAGCATGCGGCACGCACAGTGAGCTGCTGGCGATTCCTGGTTGCGGTTATGCACGGCTGGTGGCAGCACAGATGAAGGGTGGCGCTGGCAGCTAGGGTATGCGCATGGTATGCAACACGTAGCAGCTGCAGCAGTAGCAGCTGCAGCAGTAGCAGCAGCACAAGCAGCATCAAGCAGACACCATCGCTGTGGTGTACAGGGGCGTTATCTTCGAGAGTGGCACACACAGCGAGCTGCTGGCAATTTGGGATGGCGGCTACGCATGACTGGTGGCAGCACAGATGAAAGGTGGCCCTAGCAGCTAGGCCATGCGTATGGTAAGCCACCTGCAGCAGCTGCAGCAGCAGCAGCAGCAACAGCAGCAGCAGCACAAGCAGCATCATGCAGACACCATTGCTGTGGTGTACAGGGCGTTATCTTGGAGAGCGGCAGGCACAGTGAACTGCTGGCAATTCCAAGCGACAGCTGCGCACGGCTGGTGGCAGCACAGATGAAGGGTGCGGGTGGCACTTGTTGCAGCAGCTAGGTTGGGGCTGCAGCAATTGGGCGCTAGTGGCACGCACAGCAGGCTGCTGGCGATGGTGCGACTTTAGGTATGCCTGCCTTGTGGCATGGTGCAGATGATGGTGGCCCTGGCAACCGCACTTTGCATGCTGCCAGCACGCTGCTGCATTAGCCCTGACATAGGTACTGCATGCCATCGTGAGTTGGGCTCGTGAAACAGCTGCACACCCTCTTATACCTGCGATACTGCGGGATTATCACAGTGTTTTGCATGCATGTTCGCACAAGTCAGTGTTTGGGTTGCGATTTGGCCATGGATGTGCATGGCTTGACACATGTGACTGCACTTTTGATGTGTTTCATAACAGAGGTGGTGTTATACACGGAGGCTGTGTGCCATGTCAGATGGCAAGCTTTTGGATGTTTTCACGGCTTCCTGGAGTCACTCATCACAGAGATTGGTAATCTTGGGATGTTCCGACACACCCAATATGATGGCTGTGCTTTGCATCTCAAACGGCAACAAGTGCTGTACGAGGTTGAGTTGGTTGAGGGTTGGTGAGCATGAACTTTCAGATGTTGAGTGTTCCGCCCCGGGGGGGCGCGGGGCCGATGGCGTTGATGCTATGGCTTGATCTGGTAGTTTGATGATGATGATGATGATGAGATGTTGAATGATCTGTAGGTGCGTTATGCTGTGTCAGAGGCTGTTGGCCGCATCAGCACATTGTAACACATGTGACCAAGATCAATCAAACAACTGTTCAATTTTTCGCAATCAACCGCAATCAACTGGGCACCAGCGTCCAATCATGGAGCTGCAATCATTGATCAATGAGCAGCGCTGCACAAAGTACAAGTACAGTGCTAATGCATCGGCTCTCTGCGCCTGGATGACAAGTACTCAGGCCCCCATGCAGCATGCACGGTCCAAGGTTCACTCGCAGGGTCTGGCTGCATTGCAGCATCCATAATATATGCAGAGTTCAATGCTGACGTGCGCTGTGCGACATACGCTCAACTCTCTCAATGCAACCTGGCGAGAGTACAAACTGACTGCCGCAACACAGATTCACCACCGCCATGTAATGCACGCCTCATGCTTTGATGGCTTGACACCGCCCCGAATAGTTCCGCCAATCATTGAGCCTGTTTGGCCCTTGCAGCAGCGCTGGCTTCACTGTGAACTCCACACGCCTGGAAGTCTTCAACGTGAACTTCACAGTGCCAGGCTCTTGTTGATGTCGATGACGAACCTGAACTTCACGTCACCAGCCGCCATGCGCCCCATCGCCGTGTTCACGTACTGCATGTCAATCACCTGGCAGCAAGCAGCAGCAGCATGTCGCATTCAACTTGGTGCATGACTCAGCAGTACTTTCCAAGCCAATGACTTTGGCGTACTGCATCATGCACAACGTTTCTCAACCTGGCAACGGTTTACGTAAGCACATTATCTGTAAAACAACTGATAACTGAGCCACGCACTGCCGTGGCACTGGTCATCAGTTGCAGACGCGCAGATGTGCTGCTTTGTGTTGTCCCGTGCTGCTGTTGCTGCTGCTGCTCAGCAGGCTGTCCTATCCTTGTCTCTACCAGCAGGACAGCTGAACGTCTCTGGCAGCAGCAGCCACAGTGTAGCACAGCCGTCACCCACCTCCACATCAGCCGTGATGTTCTTCTCTCCGCAGAAGTTGAGCATCTCCTGCGTCACGCCGAGGGTGCCAATCGTGGAGCCGCTATACACCAGATTCTTCTGCACCACTGCAAAGTGGTTGATGGTGGGCATGTCGGGGGGAAGACCCACAACCACCATGCGGCCTCGGGGCGCGAGGAGAGCTAGGAGCGCGTTGACGTCGTGCTTTGCTGACACGGTGTCGATGATGCCGTTCAGGGTGCCTGCAGCAGCAGCTAATCAAACGTAGACAGAGACAGAGTAGTTGATATGGCACCAGCTACTGGCCGTTGAAAAAAAGCCACCATGCGACCGCGGGGCGCGAGGAGAGCTAGGAGCGCGTTGACGTCGTGCTTTGCTGACACGGTGTCGATGATGCCGTTCAGGGTGCCTGCAGCAGCAGCTAATCAAACGTAGACAGAGACAGAGTAGTTGATATGGCACCAGCTACTGGCCGTTGAAAAAAGCCACCATGCGACCGCGGGGCGCGAGGAGAGCTAGGAGCGCGTTGACGTCGTGCTTTGCTGACACGGTGTCGATGATGCCGTTCAGGGTGCCTGCAGCAGCAGCCAATCATGCGTAGACGGAGAAAGATTGATTGATATGGCGCCAGCTACTGGCCGTTTGACAAAAAAACAACCACCATGCGACCGCGGGGTGCGAGGAGCGCCAGGATCCTGGCAGGATCCTGGCACTCCGGAGTGCGTTGACGTCGTGCTTTGCTGACACGGTGTCGATGATGCCGTTTAGCGTGCCTGCAGAAACAGTGGAATACGCATAGCTGGGGACATCAAACAGCCAGAAACGGTTTCTTGCATAACGCCAGCTATGAGCGGCTCAGCAACAGCAACAGAACATGCGTAAGTGGAGAGCGGGCATGTCGGGAGGCAGGCCGACAACCACCATGCGACCCGGGGCACGAGCAGCGCTAGGAGCGCGTTGACGTCGTGCTTTGCGGACACGGTGTCGATGATGCCGTTCAGGGTGATGCATTGACAAGTCAATCGTGCGTTCATGCAGGCGTTGAACAAAGTCTGCTGAGTCAACAGCAGCTACTAGCAAAATGTCATTGCCAAGACTCCTGCTTCTCATGCTGACATGGTGTCCATGATGCCGTTCAACCTTGAAGGTGCCTGCAGCAGCAGTGAAATATGCATAGCTTGGGACATCGTACAGCCTGAAACGGTTTTTAAATTACGCGCTGCTTAGCAACAAGTGCCTGCGGCAGCAGCCGAACATGCATAGATGCAGGCATCAAGAACAAGTGGTTGATTGTGGGCATGTCAGGAGGCAGGCCGACAACCACCATGCGGCCTCGGGGCGCGAGGAGAGCCAGGAGCGCGTTGACGTCGTGCTTTGCTGACACGGTGTCGATGATGCCGTTCAGCGTGCCTGCAGCGGCAGTGGAACATGCATAGATACAGGCGTTGAACAACCTATTTGAATTGGCACCAGCTACTAGCCGCATAGCAAGAAACAGGCTTGCACTTGATGCCGCCCCATTACGGCCATGGGGCGCGAGGAGTGCCAGCAGTGCATTGACGCCGTGCTTTGCTGACACGGTGTCGATGATGCCGTTCAGCGTGCCTGCAACGACAAGTCAATTGTACATGCAGGTGGTGAACAAAGTCCGCTGAGTCAACGGCAGCTACTAGCCACATGCCATTGCCAGGATTCCTCAGTCCTGCTTCTCATGCTGACACGTTGCCGATGATGCCGTTCAGGGTGCCTGCAATGACACGTCAACCGTGTGTACATGCAGGCGTTGAGCAAAGTCCGCTGAGTCAACGGCAGCTACTAGCAAAATGCAATTGCCAGGAGTCCACATGCAACATAGTAACTTAACTAGCTGATCAGTGAGGCTCTACCTGGCAGGCCGCAGCAGGCTGAAGGTATACTGCTATTATAACTAACAATTGTTGGCAACGACAACTCAGTGAGAGACAAATGGATGGTCAGGTGCATCAGCAGCAGAGTCCACATGCAACATGAACCAGATGATGATGTACCTGACCATACATTAACAGCCGGAAAGGCATCAGGCCGCCGCCGCCGCAGGCTACTGCAACTGCTGACCACTCTATGCTTGAGCCCTGCCTTGTCCAGGCCGTGTTTCTTGTAGGGAGAGAAGGTGGTGATGCCCACTGACATACGCTGCCCCTGAAACCCTACGCAGGGAGTATCATAGGTGTGACACCTGCCTCCTGCAACACCAAGTGCTCACCACTCCGATCTTCAGCCCCGCCTTGTCCAGGCCGTGGTCCTTGTAGGGAGAGAAGGTGGTGATGCCGGCACACAGCAGCGGCGCCACACCCGACAGCTCCAGGTTGGTGAGGATGGTGAGCGAGTGACTGCATTTGCAAGACAGAGGAATACACAAACACAAAACACAGTCAGGCGGTTCGTCTGGAGTATGTACTGTACACACTTCTGACAAATCCAGGTTGGTGGGGATGGTGAACGAGTGCCTGCAAGACAGAGGAATCAACGAGCAGCACACGGTCGATAAGCACAATCCAAATGCACCTGGGGAAGCAGCTACGCAGCGGCGCCACACCTTACAGCTCCAGAGTGACTGCAAGGCAGAGGAACATCAGAACCACAAACGGTCAGGCGCCTCATTTACACCCGTTCGTCAAAGCTGGCGCTGCCGCTATGCATTATGCAATCACTGGACAGTGGACTGGATACTGGATCCTCCTCCCAGGCTGGGTGCTTCTGCAGACAGCTTGTCTTAACATCAATATCAGCAACATCACAGATGTGCAAAACAGCATGCGGCAATGCACTCACGTCTCATCCACCACCACATTTGTGGAGTACCCGCCCTGTGCAGGCATGCCGTCGTAGGTCACCGCGTTGCAAGGTACACCAGCTTAAGGCACAAACAAACAATCTCCCACCCGCTGGCCAAATCTAGCGCTGCCGCTCCGCATTATGCTCCAGCACCCACTGTTTCTTCTGCTGAAAGCTTCTGCACACAGCTTATCTGAACAAAAACACCAGCCTGGCAACATAACGCCCTAAATGTGCAAAACAAAATGTGGCAATGCACTCACGTCTCGTCCACCACAACGTGTGTGGAATAGCCGCCCTGTGCTGACGTGCCGTCATAAGTCACCGCGTTGTATGTGTACACCAGCTTGGGGCAGAAACGAATAATATTCTCCCACCTGCTGGCCAAAGCAGGCGCTGCCGCTAAGCAATACATGTTCCAGCAACCACTGCCTTTGTCTGCTGGATGCAAACCGTTTGGCTGGGTCTATGTAAACATAAACACCGGCAACGTCGCCATGTGCACTCACGTCTCATCCACGACCACGTGTGTGGAGTAGCCGCCCTGTGCCGGCGTTCCATCGTACTGCACGGCGTTGTAGGTGTAGACCAGCTTGGGGCAAAACAAATCCTCGCCCTGCTTGCACATGCCACACTCGCGGCAGCTCTGCATTATGCTGTCGCTTTCTGCCGGACGCTTCTGCACACCGTGTGGCTGAGCCTATGTAACAATCACCAGCAACGTCAACATGAGCAAACCAAGATGCGGCATGAAAACGTGGCACTCACGCCTCGTCCACCACAACGTGTGTTGAGTAGCCGCCCTGTGCTGGCGTGCCATCATACGTCACAGCGTTGTAGGTGTACACCAGCTTAGGGCAGAACACATCTTCGCCCTGCTTGCCGCAGCTGGCGCTGCCGCTATGCATTTTGCTCCAGCCTTGGCAAGCGCTCTCTTCTTCTTGTGCTGGACGCTTTTGCACGCTGTGCGGCTTAAACATAACTCAAAAGTGTCACCATGTGCACTCACGTCTCGTCCACCACCACATGTGTGGAGTAGTCGCCCTGCGCCGGTGTGCCATCATACTGCAAGGTGTTGTAGGTGTACACCAGCTTGGGGCACAAACAAACATTCTCCCACCTGCTAGTCACAGCTGGCGCTGCCGCCATGCATTATGCTCCAGCAAGCACTCTCTTCTTTTGCCGGACGCTTCTGCACACCGTGTGGCTGAGCCTATATAAACCCAAACACCGGCAACGTCGCCATGTGCACTCACGTCTCGTCCACCACAACGTGTGTCGAGTAGCCTCCCCGTGCTGGCGTGCCATCATACTGCACGGCGTTGTAGGTGTAGACCAGCTTCGGACAGAACACATCCTCTCCCTGTTTACACATGCCACACTCGCGGCAGCTCTGCACAAACACGCCAACGCCTGCGCGGTCTCCTGGCTGGAACTTTTTGACGTCTGAGCCAACATCGGTCACGATGCCGACGATCTCGTGCCTGCAACATGGACAGCAGCAGCAGCAGCAGCTGTTGGTGGCTAGCTGGGTGTCTGGCATCCTGGCTTGAACTAGTTCAAGGTCTGAGCCAAAACAACGCCCACGCCTGCGTGGTCTCCTGGCTTGAACTTCTTGACGTCTGAGCCAACGTCAGTCACGATGCCAACAATCTCGTGCCTGCAGCAATTGCGGATCGCAGAGCAGCAGCAGCGGCTGTTGGTAGTGGAAAGATAGTGGGCTGGTCTCCTGGCTGGAACTTCTTGCCATCGGCGTCTGAGCCAACGTCCGTCACGATGCCCACGATCTCGTGCCCGAATAGCAGCACGGCAGCGGCAACAGCAGCAGCAGCTGATGATCAACAATGCACCAGCCGGTAAGTGGTCTCCTGGCTGGAACTTTTTGACGGCTGAGCCGATGTCAGTCACGATGCCAACAATCTCGTGCCTTCATTACAGCAGCAGCGGCAGCAACAGTATGGTCATGGGTAGCACATGCCACATTCGCGGCAGCTCTGCACAAACACGCCAACGCCTGCGCGGTCCCCTGGCTTGAATTTCTTGACATCGGAGCCGACATCCGTCACAATGCCCACAATCTCGTGCCTGCATTCGATACAGCGGCGGCAGCAACGGAAGCAGCAGCAGCAGCAGCTGAGTATGAGAAGATGCACCAGCCAGTGGCTGGTCTCCTGGCTGAAACTTTTTGACGTCTGAGCCAACGTCAGTCACAATGCCGACGATCTCGTGCCTGTAACAAGGACAGAAGCAGGTCGCAATGGCAGCAACAGCACCAGCAGTGGCGGGCACATGTGTTTAGTGCGCAGTCTGACATCTAAACGTTGGCTCATGAGCCGACATCAGTCACAACTCCAACAATCTCATTGCCGATTGTGAAAGCTGCACACAGCCTGTGCCCGGGTCCTAGCAGCTCTCACACGCTGCCCAGCCCAAGCAAATGCCATCTGCGCCATCCACGGACTGCATTTTGAAAGGACAAAGCAGCGGCAGGTTTTAAAGCTGCATACAGGGTGACAAGGGCGCCTAGCTGCTGTCGCGCGCTGCCCAGCCCAGGCAGTTGCCAACAGGGCCATCCACAGAGGCAGACTGAATTTATAAAGGTCAACACAGTGCAGCACGGGTTGTAAAAGCTGCACACAGGGGGCCTAGCTGCTGTTGTATCATGCTGCACAGCCAGGCAGTTGCCATCATGGCCCTCCACAGACTGCAGGATTGAAAGCCAGTTTAACCACAGCGCGGCAGAGCAGATGGAAGCAGCGCTAAGGAAACTTTCCAGCAGTGCTGCGCAGCCCAGCAGTTGCCGTCAGCGCCATCCACAGACTGCATCGGCAAGTGTACAATAGGGTCAGCGCATTGCAGCACAGGTTTCACAAGCTGCACACACTGTGTGCCCCAGGGGCCTAGCTGCTGCTGTCACGCGCGGCCCAGCCCAGGCAGTTGCCGTCGGGGCCCTCCACAGCCTGCATTTGAAAGACATGACGAAGTGCAGCGCAGTGCAGGTTGTAAAACTGTACACAGGAGGACAGCACACCACTGCTGTCGCGAGCGGCCCAGCTCAGGCAGTTGCCAACAGGGCCATCCACAGACTGCATTTTGAAAGGTAACAACGGTGCACCGCAGGTTGTGACAGCTGCACACAGGGCTCATAGCTGCTGTTTTATCATGGGGCCCAGCCCAGGCAGTTGCCATCAAGGCCGTCCACATACTGCATTGAAATAGTGTAAAACAGGTCAGCACAGCGCAGCGGAGGTTGTAAAAGCTGCACACAGGGGGCCTGGCTGCTGTATCATGCGGCCCAGCCCAGGCAGTTGCCATCAGCGCCCTCCACAGACTGCAGGAATCAAAGCCAATCCAGGCGGCAGTTATAAACTCTATACGCTATGTTAGCGTTGAACCTCCACACGGCAGCCTGAAGTATGAGACTTAACAAAACACATGCTGGACAGGCACATGGCAAATGCCAAGAGGGCAATGCATGGGTGCAAACATCTGCCTGCTCCCTAGCTAGGATCAAGTGTGTGACTGTACTACAGTCACATATTTCATATAGTATCAGTTGCCATCAGGGCCCACCACAGAGGCAGACTGCAAACCCTAAACAACTTGTCGTACGACGGTGGCACAGCAGCACAGAGAGCGTGTTTTGGTTTTACATGATCTTCAAATGGCTTTGAAGACCATATACCACCATAACACACCCTCCGTGCTGCCAGCAATTATTGCTGCGGCGCAAACCTGCAATGCATTGTGCTGTCACAGTTTCCGCTATGCCAGACATATGCCACAGTGTGCTACATGGGCAGCAGCTGCCCAGCCCAGGTGATTGATCTAACACAGAGGGTGTGATTTGGTTGTACATCATGATGAACATCGTGTTCAGCTCAAGATACAGCTAAAACACACCCTCCGTGCTGCCAGCAATAACTGCATCGCAAACCTGTGCTGCATTGTGCTGCATTGTGCATTGTGTGTTTCCTCCATGATAGTCATATGCACTACATGGGCAGCAGCTGCCCAGCCCAGGTGATTCGTCTAACAACGCTCCACACAGCAGACTTTGATACGCATGCTGGAATGGCACATGGAGTGGCATGAAGGCCGGGCCTCAATGCCACTCCATGTGCCATTCCAACATGTGGCACTAGCAAGTGAATGCTGCGCAGACCAAGCAGTTGCCATCAGGGCCCTCCACAGAGGCAGACTGCCAATTTCAACAACTTGTCACAAGCTACGGCGTATGATGGTGGCACAACAGCAGCACATAGAGCGTGCTTTGGTTGTACATGATCTTTAAATGGCTTTGAAGACAAAATACAACCAAAACACACCCTCCGTGCTGCCAGAAATGATTGCGTAGCAAATTTGTGCTGCTTTGTGTTGCATTGTGCATTGTGCGTTTCCTCCACGTTAGTTGTATGCACTACATGGGCAGCAGCTGCCCAGCCCAGGCACTTGTGTCAGAGCAACGCTCCACACAGCAGACTAGGATATGCATGCTGGAATGACACATAGAGTGGGCTCTGAGGGCAATGCATGGGCTGAAACAGCAGCCTATTGTACACTTATCCATAGCTAGTATTGAGTGTGGCTGACTGTTGACAGCCAAATGCACGATTGACAGGTGCTTCATTCACATGCCCGGCTGCACATCTGCAGCTGGCCACGTGAATGAAGCACCTGTAGAACGACCGGCAACTAATTGAGTGGCTGCTGTAAGGTGGCTGCTGACAACGCATAACTTGTGCGATATCATGATGTAGGCTACATAATGGCGGCTGGGCTGTTCCAACTCAGCCCTCTGCATATATGCGCACCTGGCTAGGCTTTGCGAAGGCCTTTGCAAGCTGCTCAAACTCGATGGCATCTGCAGCAGCAGCAGCACCAGCAGCAGTGGCAGCAGCAGCAGCAGAATGTTCACATTAGCCACTTGTTTTCAGAGAGGTCGAGCGCATTGTTCATAATCGTGCTGGGGTGCATGCAAGATATCGCTGCGCAGCATCCCAATCTGAACGCCATCCAAGCCTCCTGTGCAGGCTGCCAGTTTGGCAGGCCTTGGCACACCCTGGCACAGTGTATACCCACGCACATGGCCCCACATGTGCTGCAAAGCTTCACACATAACCCTCTATCATGCCAGATCTTGCCAGGAAAGCAGGGAGCAGTGTGGGCAGCAATAAGAAGTGGAGCTAGCGTAGATGGCATGCAACACACACTTTGCACGCGATCGTTGCGGTTCTGGCTGCTGCTGTGCTCACCTTTACCCTCAACTAGGCCATTGACAGCGGAGGGGTCTCCATACACGTCCGCACCCTTCAGCAGCGCCTGTAATATCAAATATACAATAACTTCAGCACATATGCATCGTATTTGCAGCGTCTCGGTGCATAATGCACAACACGTAGCAAGGTGTGTCCCCATGCAGCAGCACCGTAGGTTGTAGACATGTGCTTGGAGACTGCCGTACCTCCGTATCTACGTCCTTGTTCGAGCCGCCGAGCTGGTGCAGCAGAGCAAATTCTCGCGGAAATTTGCGACCTGCATCGGCCACGCTCTTCACAGCAACACAAGGCATCTTTCACCAACAACTGTCCAAGGATAGGTTTGAAAGCAGCAGCGAATGATCTTGATCATAACGTTGAAGTCAGACAATCATGATATGAGCTGGAATTTGCGCGGAGCCTTAGGGGTACAAAGCGAGCAGGTGTCACAATGGCACGCGTCATAGGTGGCCGTAACCCCCTGCACACCAGCAACTGCGATTCACTGGGTGGCCCGCAAGTGGACTATGCATGCTTTCTAAGTATGTTGAGATATAACAACAGAAGTCAACGAACATCATATCATCGACGCATGCCTGACCACCGACTTCCCGTGTTGAAGTCATCCACGTGCACCCACTGCCGATCTCGACAGAATCGCGTGTCCACATCAGCTAGACACAATCTGTGCTCCACAACCAACTAAGTCATCAAAAAAGAACAGAATCTGCTGCTCTGCTGCCTTTGAGCTGCCAGGCAGAGGCACAACACAACCAGCAACTGCCGCAAAGCTGGCAGTTGCACGCAGCACACCACTAACATCTCTGCCAGCTGACTGCTGCTGCTGCTGTACTGCAGCTGCCATGCAGGCCTGAAGTCTAACAATTGCACTGTCCTTTGCAAGTGCCAGCACCAGCACCGGACCCTTCCTTACTGCCTGTGCTTGTTGCTTACTGAGCTTCAGCACCTGCACCAGCTGCTGCAAACTTTGCTGCTGCTGCTGCCCAGCAGCACTAACTCTGCTGACATTTGCAGCACCGTCATCACTGCTCAAACCCCCAAGCTCTGGGCTCACAACCCTAAACCCAGCCAGAGTAAACCCTTCACCACGAGCAGCCTGCAGCACCTCCCCTGCTGCTGCCCAATCCACATCCCAACAGCTGCTGCTGCTGCTGCTGCTGTTACTGCTGCTAGTGCTGCTGCTGCTGCTGTTACTGCTGCTAGTGCTGCTGCCAGATGGCGGCTGGGGGCTTGGCAGGATTGCCATGCACGTGATCTGGCTGAGGCAGCTGCTGCCAGCAGGCCATGCAATGCACCTGCTGGCCTTCTTCGCTGCTGCTGCTGCTGCCGCTGCTGCTGTAGAACTCAGTGCTGCAGAGCCAGGCAGGCTCAGGATTGAGCTGAGCTGCTGGTAGGCTGCAGTGCCTGCTGCTGCTGCTGCTGCTGTGGAGTGATGTACTGCCGAGCCAGGCAGAGTTAAGATGCTGTGCAGCTGCTGGTGGGCTGCAGTGTCTGCCTCTAGTGCTGCAGGGCATGCATACACGCCATTGGCTGGGTTGAACCCTGCATATATGGGCAGAACAGCAATATAATGGCAGCAGATGAGTGACGAGCATGGGGGTGTGCAGAGCTGAGTGAATTTGTTCAGTGAACTGGTGCTTGCAGCACACACATGACACTCAGCTTGGCAGTAACCTAGCAAGCAAAGCTGCACACACAAACAAGGCCTGAGATATACAAACATCCGAAGTTGTGGCACTGTGAAGTGCAATGCACA
Source organism: Tetradesmus lagerheimii (assembly GCA_902809745.2). Classification (NCBI taxonomy): domain Eukaryota; kingdom Viridiplantae; phylum Chlorophyta; class Chlorophyceae; order Sphaeropleales; family Scenedesmaceae; genus Tetradesmus; species Tetradesmus lagerheimii. Next base: position 122,412 of record CADDIJ020001138.1, on the reverse strand, counting down.
CACAAAGCATGCCTGCAAAGGCAATCTGTTTGTTTCAACAGCAACAGCAGATCATAGTCTGGCTCGTGCTCACCTGACGCATCCAGCAGATGTAGCAGCCAGGCCCCAGCAGGAGCATGAATTTGATATGGCTGCATCTAAATGGTTACAAATGGCACCCAGTTAGCGTGTACACAAGCAGGAAAGCAGATCATAGCCTGCGCTTGTGGCCTCACCTGATGCATGCAGCAGATGCGGCAGCCAGGCCCCAGCACTTGGCTGCACCAGCAGCAGCAGCAGCACTCCCTGCCCTGCAACATCTGCAGGCAGCTGCAGCACATCTGCCAGCTCAGCAGTAACCCCACTGCTGCTGCCAGCAGCAGCAACGTCAAACCCCTCCCGATGAAACACCCGCAGTAGCTGCTGCAGCACAGCTGTGCGGCTGGCAGCAGCAGCAGTGGTAACAGAGTGCAGCAGTTGGCGGCGGCAGCAGCAGCAGATCCTGCATGGGGCCAGCTGTCGGGAGGGTTTGACTTTGGTCAAAGCAGTGGGCTAGCGCAGATGCTGCTGCGCGGTGTGAGGCAGTAATGCTTGCTGCTGCTGCTGCTGTCTGCACTGCTGCTGTCCAGCTGCTTGGTGTACTGCTGCTGCTGCTGCTTGTTGCCTTCAGCAATCTGGCTGTTACTGCTGCTGTGAGGCCAGCAGCAGCTCTGCTCTGAGCATTTACCCCATACAACACTGCTAGCAGCACATGACCTTTTGGCACTCTCCCCTGTCTTGCCCCTCCTGCTGCTGCTGCTGCTGCTGCGGGCTGTATCCATTGCTGCTGCTGCGCCTGCACAGGCAGTCGACCCAGCAACCTCACTGCTGCAAGCTGCATTGTCGGCAGCTGCTCTGCTGGTGACACCCCTGCCAGGCCGCTGGGGATCTTCGTTGTGAAGTTCTCCGACTGATCACTGGGAACTTCACACAGCAGTGCTTGCAGGACAGCTAGTGCTGCCTCCATGTCGCTTGCAGGAACCGCTACAGCAACCAGCTGCTGCAAGCCATGCTGGGGAGTGACGCCTGATCTACTATGCCACCAGTGCTGCTGCTGCTGCTGCTGCTCCAATAGCATGCCTAACTGCTTTTGCTGCTGCTTTTGCTGCTGCTGTGCTGCATTGAGTAGTTCGCCTGCCTCAAAGCTTGCAGGAATGCCGCAGCAGCTTTCCTGCAAGCACCGCAGGTGCTGCATCTGCACAGCATTGCCGGGCAGCAAGCATGCCGCAAACTCCTCACCATCCACATCCACATTGCTGGTGCTGCTGCTGCTGGTGCTTCGCCACAAGTCCAGCACTGCAGGAGCCGTGCTGAGTGCTTCTGATTTTGACAAGCTTGCAACCAAGGTTGGCATGCTGCTGCTGCCGCTGCTGCCACTGCTGCTATGTACAGCGGCACTACCGCCAAGTGCTTGTGTTTTGCAGCCGTCATCGGCAGTGCTGCTGCTGCTGCCAGCATTGCTGGCAGCAGCAGCAAACCCATCACGCAGCATAACAGCGCTACACAAGTCAGTCACTGCAAACCCGCACACTGCCAGGTGCTGCAGTGCTGCAAATGCATTATGCAGCGGCTTGGAATCAGTCAGTGGCCATACTGCTGCCGTCACATCCCCGTTACTTGTCATTGCTGCGGTCTCATTGGCTGCACCAGCTGCTGTGCTGATGCCAGCAGAATACGCCACACTGCTGCTGCTGCTGCTGTCTTGCCAGTGCTCCATAACGCCAGGGAACAGCAGCTGTGCCTCGTTTGCTGCTGCTGTGCTATCATGCGAGCAACTAACCAACACCTGCTGCTGCTGCTGCCAGAACTGCGCATGCAGGGATGCTGCATCTGTGATCACAGCTAGATCACCAGACGGCCCGATCTGCTCTGCCCACCTGCCCACTGGATCCCTGCCGGACCCTGCTAGCAGTAGAGCAACTGTACTGCTGTTTGGCAGGGGCTTGTGGGCTGGCAGTACACCATGCACTGGTGCTACTGCTGCTGCTGCTGTTTTTGAAGATATCGCCGCATTTCCTGCTGCTGCTGCTGTTGCTGTAGGTACATGGAAGGTGGTTGCTGCCAGCAGGGTTAGGCCAACTGCTGCTGCTCTACGCAGCACAGCAGGCAGCAGCTGCGAGCTTTGATCTGATCTGATCTCAAATGCACCCTCCCTGATACAGCTGACAATCAACTGCTGCTGCTGCGGCAGCAGCCGGTTTGCTGCGAAGCTGCCTGGTGCAGCATCATCACCGCTGCTGCTGCTGCCGCTGATAACATGGATCTTGCACTCGGGCAGATCATCTGCCTGCAGTGCTGCTTGCAGCAGCTGCACTTGCTGCTGCCGTGGCAGCCAAACCTTGGACACTCCTGGCGCTGTGGGCCAGTAGATCACCAGCTGCAGCTGCGATCCAATGCTGCTGCTGCTGCTGCTGCTGGACTTGCCATCTGCAGGCACAGGCATCTGTGTATTGCACAGTACCTGCTGTCTATACTGCAGCCCAAAAGCTGCCAGTCCCAGCTGCTGCTGCAAAGCCAGCACACGCTCAATTAGATCAGCTACAGCTAGCGTTGTAAAGCAGCCGATATGGCCATCAGCAGGGCTGATGCACAGCATGCTGAGGTGCTGCTCTGCCTGCTGTTCTGGCTGCAGATAGGGGCTGAGCACTAACTGGCTAATGCTGCTGCTGCTGCTAGTGGTAGCGGCTGAGGTGTCAGTGGTGCTGTCTGCAGCAGCACGGTGATCCTGACCGACAGGCGCTGCTTCAGCTAAATCCGGCTGCTGCCGCTGCTGCGCATTGCTGGCACCCTCTCCTTCAGCTGCTAGCACTGCAGGAGTTGCTGCTGGTGCTGCTACAGCAGCTACCTCAGCATCACTGGCACCATGAACAGCCTCTGCAGCACAGCTAGCACTTTCAGCACGCAAATCCACCACAATGGATTCTGGCTGCTGCATACAGTGCCCCGCTGCCACACCGTCATTATCGTCACTGTCCGAGTCATCCTGAGTGCTTGTACGCTCTTGCCCAGGACCTGCTGCTGGTGCTGCTGCTGGTGCCAGCAGTGCCTGCAGCCTGCTGTGAACAGCTGCAATGCTCACGCTGAGTTCAGCTGAGGCAGCACGAGGAGCAGGCACCACTGCCTCAACTTTCTCCCGGGCAGCAGCTGTTTGAAACCCCCTCGCCTTCTGCTTGACGTCTGCAGCAGCAGCACTGACTCTGGCTAAGGCAGCACGAGGAGCAGGCACCACTGCCTCAACCTCTGCTTGAGTTGCAGCTGCAGCAGTTGTGTGAGGCTCCGCTTTGTATCCTACTTCTGCTGCATCAGCATCATCAGCAGCAGAAGCTCCAGTGTCAGATTGCGTTGCAGCAACAACATGCCGCTGCTGCTCTTCCTCCTCATGTGCTGTCGCTACTACAGCAGCAGCAGCAGCAGTACCGCTGGTAGCTGCAGGTGCCGCAGCTAGGGTGAGGATGCCATCAGCAGCGATTTCTGCTGCATCTTCCACGCAGCCTGCATCGTTTGCTTGTTGCTGGCTGTTGCCATGCTGCTGCTGCTGCGCTCTGCTGCTGCGTGCCTGCTGCCTGCAGGCCTTCCAATCCTCTTCGCTGTCATCACTCTCATCGCCATCACTGCTGCTGCTGCTGCTGCTGCTGCTATCATCCTGCCAACCTCTCCAGGCCTTGATGCTGCTGCTGCCGCTGCTGCCTTTTGCAGCTGCTGCTGCTCCTGCTGCACCTTTGGGTCCTGCAAATGCTTTGTGTACCTTGTCCTGCTGTGCTGGCACTAAACTACCATCTGCTGTGGTTGCTTTTGCTGGTACTTGGGTAGCAGCATCCGTGGCTGCTGCTGCTGCGGCGGCAACTGCATGCCTCAGGTCCAGTGTTGCTGTCGGAAGTGGCGGTGGCACCCACAGCCTGCCCTGATCAGCCCTGCCTGCTGCTGCTGCTGCTTGTGCTGACCCCATGCTGCTGCTGCTGCCCTGCTGTGCTCCCTCAAGCTGCTGCTGCTGCTGCTGCTGCCTTGCCCACCGTGGCAGGTATGTGCTGTGTGCTCCTGCAAGCACATCGTCCTCATCAACACCACCACAACCAACATTAGATCTAAAACCAACGCTAGCACCCACAGCAGCTGCAAGGGCTGCTACCGCAGCTGATGCACTGCGGCTGATGCTGCTCTGACTACCAGTGTGGCCATTCTGTCCTGCAGCCTGCTGAGCATGCTGCGCAGCATCACCCGATGCTGAGTCACTAGTGCTGTTAGCACTAGCGCTATCACTATCAGCTGCTGCTGCTGCTGCTGCTGTGCCCCCTCGTGCAGCTGTCAGCCGCAGCAGCAGACCATCTAAATCTAGCTCGTCAGCAAGCACAGCAGTAGCAGACAGCAGCACCTGCGCGGATGCAGCAGCGCCGCGTGTACTGTTGCTGCTGCCGTCCACTGCTGCAAACTCCTGCAGCGTGCTGGGCTGGGCACTGTTGGCATCTTCTGCGGTGCTCTCGCGCTGCTGCTGCTGCTGGTGTTGGACTGTGGCCTGCTCTTGCTGCTCTTTAGAGGTGGACACAGATGCTGACTGCTTGTCCTGCTGCGCGTGGTCCTGCTGCTTCCTGTCGTGGTTGGGTGGACTGGCTAAGCTGCTAGTTGCTGAGAAAGCAGTCGACTCTGAGGCAGCAGGTGCATCTGTAAGGCTGGTGCATTGATGCTGGCTTGCATGGCTGGCATGCCGAGCATGTTGAGCCAGGGCAGCAGCATCTGCACTGCATCCTGCAAGCAAATCAGCATGGCTGTCTGTGCTGGTGCTTGTGGAAGTGCTGCTGCTCTTGGTGCTGCTGCTCCTGGTGGTTGTGGCACTGGCTACGGTGCTGTTGCTGTTGATTGCCCAGTGGTGCTGGTCTGCACTGGCATATGTCGTGTCTGTTGCCGCGGAGGTAGCCCTGCTGGTGGTGAACAGCTGTGCTGCTTCCTGCTTGGCTAGTGCAGGCTGAGAAGGGATTCCTGCAAGGCATATGCAGAGCCAAGCACATAACACAGGTGAGCAGCTAGTCACGCTGGCTTTCGCAAGTGGTCAATGTATAATTTGCTTGAAACAAGCCTTTGAGGTGTAGAGTGCTGCCACAGCCTGAGCTCAAAGATTGGTAGCTGCTGCTTACAGACCTGCCCACAGACGCACCTGCACACGACGTACCCAGCTCGCTGAAAGCAATCGTCCCTTCAGCAGCAGAGATCACAGCATCTAAGTCCACAGCGGTGTTTCCAAACTGCTTGCTCGGCAGGAACACCTCTACCTCTGCTTCATCATCCTCCGTGTCGCTGCTGTTAAGCTGGGCGATCGTAGGTAGCTGCATGTTTATGCAGTGTCCAGGATCGTGTGTTAGAACAGCAGCAACCTTCACCCTGTCTCCAGACAGCACTTGTTCCGAGACTTGATGGCGGGAAACGAGGCGAGTCCAGGCAGGTCTGATGTAACGTGTGGAGCAGCACACTATCAAGCCTTCACTGAACTATCACTGCAACAAATAATTGATCCTGACGCAGAGTAAGAAACACAGTGCCAGTAGTGTGCTGAAGTGGCTTGCAGGCTTGTTGCAGATGGTGCAAACGCACATGTTATATAGCTGTAACCGTACTATGAATGTTGATCAGCTTCCGAGCGGCTGACAGCAGTTCATAACTCGATTCCTCAAAACCTGCTTGGGCCTCGTTATGCCACTTCACCCCATCCCTCCTCGCTCAAATTTTGTGGTTTCTGTTGCTGTATGGAATGTAAGGTAGTTTGCTTCATACTTTAAACTTCTGATCGCCCAAGTCCTCAGGCTGTACTTGCTTCACGCAAACGAACAGTACTTCTGTCCCTCTTTACGGCACCCCGCTGCCTGATCGCCGAATAAACAGGACAGAACTATGCTTCCTCGGCCAACAAGCCACTCAAAGGCCCTCGGGCCTGGCGTGGCTGGCCCAGAGCTGGCAGTTGCAACATCAGCAGTGCAGGCAGGCCCCCCTAAGGCCAGCGCGCAGCAGCCACTCTCGGGCGCGGACTCTTTCATGGTAGACCCGCACTGCATAGCTGATCCAGCGCGGCAGCACACGCAGTACCCCTACGTGACAGGCACATCAGTGCTTGGCATCAAGTACAAGGATGGGGTGCTGGTTGCCTGCGATACACTGGGCGCGTATGGCTCCACAAAGCGCTACAAGAGCGTAGAGCGTATCAAGAAAGTCAACGACCACGTCATCATCGCTGCTAGTGGCGAGCTGAGCGACTTCCAGCACCTCATGAAGCTGCTGGATGAGCTCACCACAGATGACTACAGGTGGGGAGCAGCAGCACATGCAGCAGCACATGCGGCAGCAGTGCATTGTTGGAACAGCTGCATTCGCAGCAGGTGTAGTTTGAGCTTTGACAGTTACAGCAGCACTGCATGCGCGACAATCAGTGGCTGAGTAAAAGCAGGGACGTGTTATAGTGCCTGCTGTTGTAGTGCCTTATGTTGCTCAACGAGCTGTGCTAACGATCGCAGCATCGCAGTTGTTGCGCGGTGCAATGTTCTGGGAGTGGGGCTGCTACAAGGTCAGCTGCAATGCAGCGCATGCAGCACTCGTTGTGCGAAAATCATGCCGTTGCTACCATGCAGCAGTAGCTGAGAGCCAGGCAGCAGTGCACCGCAGTTGCAGGCAGACGCTGCCTTGCGCACACCTGCGTCAACTTGGTTGATGCTGGCCTGCTTAAGGCAGAGTCTGCCTGCATAAGGCAGCGTCTGTCAGCATCGGAGCATTGCAGCAGCAGCAGCTGGCAGTAGCACCATCACCGCCACTGCTTGCAGCAGCGGCAGAGGATGCAGCAGCAGGAGATGCATGCATGCACGTGGTCCATCGTGTGCTGTGTAGCAGTCTTCATTGCTGGGGGATTGCACTGCACTGCAGCAGCTTGCATGCGCAGCACATGCCAGTACCCTGGCCTCCTGTACCGCACTTCCATAAATGTTTCAGCAATGGCAGGCTGTGCTCCCAACAAGCAATCATGCATGCTGCCGTCGCTCGCTTGCAAACAACTGCTGCTGCTGCTGCTGCTGCTGGGTAATCCTGCGTAATCCCTCAGGGCTGATGACGGCATCAGCCTAGGCCCCCAGGAGGTGTACGCCTACCTGTGCCGCGTGATGTACAACCGCCGCAACAAGTTTGACCCTCTGTGGAACTCACTCATCGTGGCGGGCATTGAGCCACCACACGCAGGAGCATCGTCAGAGGTGCGTGGCGCGCTGCAAAGCCTTTGTGATTCAAATTGGAGCAGCATAGCTTAGCCTTACAGCAGTCTAACTTGGTGTGCACGCGAAGTGCCAGGTGTTGACGCACCCAGCGCGAGAGCTTCTTCACAGGTGTGGTGCGTTGCCGTGCATGTTCGCAGATGCACCAGCTGCAGGCAGTGTAGCTTGCTGCCCATGATGCCCATTGGATGCTGTATTTGAAACGCACCAACGCCCTGTGCATCCCTGCATGTGCCTTACCTTGTGATGATGCACTGCTGCTGCTGCAAGATGTTGCCACCGCCTCCAGCACCTTCATGGGCATGACCTGTATATGCCAAGGCACTACCACCAGTTCTGGCTTGTCAAGATACTGCTGCTGCTGCTGCTGCAGGATGTTGCCACTGCCTCAAGCACCTTTATGGGCATGGTTGGTACGATCGGCACGCACTAGACGCGCACCATCTGTATGTCCGAGCTGACTTCACTACTCGCTGCTGCTGCTGCTGCTGCTGCAGGACGTTGCCACTGCCTCCAGCACCTACATGGACATGGTTGGCATGATCGGCACTATCACCAGTTTCAACTAGTCAAAAAGCAATGCTGCTGCTGCTGCAGGATGTTGCCACTGCCTCAAGCACCTTTATGGGCATGGTTGGTACGATCGGCACGCACTAGACGCGCACCATCTGTATGTCCGAGCTGACTTCACTACTCGCTGCTGCTGCTGCTGCTGCTGCAGGACGTTGCCACTGCCTCCAGCACCTACATGGACATGGTTGGCATGATCGGCACTATCACCAGTTTCAACTAGTCAAAAAGCAATGCTGCTGCTGCTGCAGGATGTTGCCACTGCCTCAAGCACCTTTATGGGCATGGTTGGTACGATCGGCACGCAGTAGACGCGCACCATTTGTATGTCCGAGCTGACATCACTACTCGCTGCTGCTGCTGCAGGACGTTGCCACTGCCTCCAGCACCTTCATGGGCATGGTTGGCATGATCGGCACTATCACCAGTTTCAACTAGTCAAAAAGCAATGCTGCTGCTGCTGCTGCTGCTGCAGGACATTGCCACTGCCTCCAGCACCTTTCTGTGCATGACCTGTACATGCCAAGGCACTACCACCAGTTCCGGCTTTTCCAAACACTGCTGCTGCTGCTGCTGCAGGACGTTGCCACTGCCTCCAGCACCTTCATGGGCATGGTCGGCATGATCGGCACTACCACCAGTTCCAGGTCGTTCAAAACACTGCTGCTGCTGCTGCTGCTGCAGGACGTTGCCACCGCCTCCAGCACCTTCATGGGCATGACCTGTACATGCCAAGGCACCACCACCAGTTCTGGCTTGTCAAGATACTGCTGCTGCGGATGCTGCCACTGCCTCCAGCACCTTTATGGGCATGGTTGGTATGATCGGCACGCAGTAGACGCGCACCATTTGTATGTCCGAGCTGACATCACTACTCGCTGCTGCTGCTGCTGCTGCAGGACGTTGCCACTGCCTCCAGCACCTTCATGGGCATGGTTGGCATGATCGGCACTATCACCAGTTTCAACTAGTCAAAAGGCAATGCTGCTGCTGCTGCAGGACATTGCCACTGCCTCCAGCACCTTTCTGTGCATGACCTGTACATGCCAAGGCACTACCACCAGTTCCGGCTTTTCCAAACACTGCTGCTGCTGCTGCTGCAGGACGTTGCCACTGCCTCCAGCACCTTTGTGGGCATGGTCGGCATGATCGGCACTACCACCAGTTCCAGGTCGTTCAAAACACTGCTGCTGCTGCTGCTGCAGGACATTGCCACCGCCTCCAGCACCTTCATGGGCATGACCTGTACATGCCAAGGCACTACCACCAGTTCTGGCTTGTCAAGATACTGCTGCTGCTGCTGCTGCTGCAGGACGTGGCCACTGCCTCCAGCACCTTTATGGGCATGGTTGGCATGATTGGCACTACCGCCAGTTTTGGGTTGTCAACACACTGCTGCTGCTGCTGCCGCCGCTGCTGCAGGACGTTGCCACCGGCTCCAGCACCTTCATGGTCATGCATTGCACATATCAGGCACTTCCACCTGTTCTGGTTTCTCAACACACTGCTGCTGCTGCTGCAGGACGTCGCCACCGCTTCCAGCACCTTAATGGGCATGGTCGGCACGTTTGGCACGCACTACAGCGACAGCCATGTGACCACCTGTATTTCCGAGCTGACAGTACTGCTCGCTGCTGCTGCTGCTGCCGCTGCTTCAGGATGTTGCCACTGCCTCCAGCACCTTCATGGGCATGGTCGGCACGATCGGCACGCACTAGACGCACTGACCATCTGTATGCATACGCTGACATCACTACTCACTGCTGCCACTGCTGCTGCTGCAGGACGTTGCCACTGCCTCCAGCACCTTCATGGGCATGGTCGGCATGATCGGCACGCACTAGACGCACTGACCATCTGTATGCATAAGCTGGCATCACTACTCACTGCTACCACTGCTGCTGCTGCAGGACGTTGCCACTGCCTCCAGCACCTTCATGGGTATGGTTGGCATGATCGGCACGCACTACAGCGACAGCCACCACCCGTACGCATAAGCTGACATTACTGCTGCTGATGATGATGATGCAGGACGTGGCCACCGCCTCCAGCACTTTCATGGGCATGGTAGGCATGATCGGCACGCACTACAGCGACAGCCACGTGACCACGGGCTTTGCCAACCACCTGGCGCGCCCGCTGTTCAGGGAGAGGCAGGCAGACGACATGAGCGAGGAGGCAGCAGTGGAGCTCATGCATGAGGCGCTGCGCGTGTGCTACTACAGGTAAGGAGTTCGGCTCAATCACGTTTCAGGGTTTGATGTTAAATATGCCACAGGGGTTTGCGCCAGGGGTTTTGTGGCAGGGGTTTTGGGGGCTTGCGTTGTGCTGCATGTGGACGACATGAGCGAGGAGGCAGCAGTGGAGCTGATGCATGAGGCGCTGCGCGTGCTACTTACAGGTGATCAACTTGTCCTTGTAAGAATGTTTTTATCCTTGTGAAAATAGAGTTCAGTGGGGATCCTGAGGGTCAAAACCGCCTCAGGGTTTCGCGGCAAGGGTTTTGGGGCTTTGCCAACCACTTGGCGCGCCTGCCGTTCAGGGAGGGGCAGGCTGACGACATGAGCGAGGAGGCAGCAGTGGAGCTGATGCACGAGGCACTGCGCGTGTGCTACTACAGGTCAACACCTTATCTTGATAAAGGTATTCTTATCCTTATGAGGATATCAGAGTTAAATGGGGATCTCAGGCGTCAATGGAGTCTCAGGGTTGTCACGGCACGGGTATTGGGGTTTCGGATGGTGCTGCGTGTGGATGACATGAGCGAGGAGGCGGCAGTGGAGCTGATGCACGAGGCACTGCGCGTCTGCTACTACAGGTAGTTTTCACATCCTTATAAGAATATCCATTATCAGGATATCAGAGTTTAATAGGGCATTCTGAGGGTCAATGCCGGCTCAGGGTTGTGCCAAGGGTTTTGCGTTGTGCTGCATGTGGAGGACATGAGCGAGGGGGCGGCGGTGGAGCTGATGCACGAGGCCCTGCACGTGTGCTACTACAGGTGAGGGCTTGGCGTCTTTGAGTCTCAGGGTTTTGCGGCAGGGGTTTTGGGGTTTTGAATGGTGCTGCATGTGGACGACATGAGCGAGGAGGCAGCAGTGGAGCTGATGCACGAGGCAGTTCGCGTGTGTTACTACAGGTAAAGGCTTGGGAATTTATGGTGTGTCAGGGTTGTGTAGTGAGGGTTTGGGGTTTAGGATGATGCTGCATCGGACGACATGAGTGAGGAGGTAGCGGTGGAGCTGATGCACGAGGCGCCGCGCGTGTGTTACTATAGGTATTGTATCCTTATGGGGATATTCTTCTTATTCTTGTAAGGATATTAGTAAGATTACAACAGGGATCTTAGACGTCAGTGGAGTCTCAGGGTTTCATGGCAAGGGTTTTGGGTTTCTCCTGGCTGGTGCTGCAGGTGGACGACATGAGCGAGGAGGCAGCAGTAGAGCTCATGCATGAGGCGCCGCGCATGTGTTACTATAGGTATTGTATCCTTATGGGGATATTCTTTTTATTCTTGTAAGGATAATAATCACTCCTTGTAAGCCATACCTTTCGGCATCGGCAACCGCGCCTCACCCACTGGGGAGGCGGAAAGCAGACTGATTATTCTCTCTATTTTCGGTGTAAGGTAGACCACCCAGACCCTTACACCCCTTCCTAGGCAGCATGTGGGAATCACCCCATACGGTGGACTGCTTACCTAGCAGGGCCGGTGTGTATATAGCCAGCAATCGACGGAGTCCTGCGGAGAGTCGCGAGGACATTAGCAGCATCCTTCCTTCGGCTTTCGCCGACTGTATCCCTGAGTCCAGAGACATACTGCTTAGGCTCAGAATCGAACCTGCAACCTTTCGGCCACTGTTCGTCCGTCATCACCACTGCGCCACGTGTTTAACGTCCCGCCGTGTTTATTCTTGTAAGGATATTAGTAAGATTACAACAGGGATCTTAGACGTCAGTGGAGTCTCAGGGTTTCATGGCAAGGGTTTTGGGTTTCTCCTGGCTGGTGCTGCACGTGGACGACATGAGCGAGGAGGCAGCAGTAGAGCTCATGCATGAGGCGCTGCGCGTGTGCTACTACAGGTAAGCCGGAGGGGTTGTCAGAGTTTGATGGGTTTTCGGGGCTCGCGGCGTCTCAGGCTTCAAAGCAGGGTTTCAGCACGGTGCGGCATGTTGATGACATGAACGACGAGGCGGTATGTGTGTTGCACGTGTTGCTGTGTTCCTGCTCAGACATGTGTGCAATTCACTCTCGAGATGCAATGATTGTTGGCCTTGGACAAACAGAGAATTAACAAGTCGTCTGGCCCAGGTGACCATCTGAAAAGCACTTATAACACCTGCTGACACATGTGAGGGCCGAGTTCATGCATGTTGTTGAAATGCTTGCAGGGACAAGCAGAGCTTGAACAAGTTCAGGGACCAAGGAGGCGTTAGCAGAAAGCACTCTCAACACCTGCTGACACATGCGCATGTTGTTGCATCGCTGTGCAGGGACAAGCAGAGCATGAACAAGTTCTAGCTGGCCAAGATGACCAAGGATAGCGTCAGCAGAAAGCACTGTCAACACCTGCTGACACATGTTTCTGTTGAATTTGTGATTGCTCTGCAGGGATAAGCAGAGCATGAACAAGTTGCAGCTGGCCAAATTGACCAAGGACGGCGTCAGCAGAAAGCATTGTGAACACCTGCTGACACATGTGCATGTTGTGCTGCTGCTGTGCAGGGACAAGCAGAGCATGGACAAGTTCCAGCTGTCCAAAATAACAATGTGAAAGGCACCTGCTGTGACATTGTTCATGCGTGTTTGAATGCTTGCAGGGACAAGCAGAGCATGAACAAGTTCCAGCTGGCTAAGGTGACCAAGGACGGCGTCAGCAGAAAGCATTGTCAACACCTGCTGACACATGTGTGTTGAAACCGTAATTGTTCTGCAGGGACAACCAGAGCATCAACAAGTTTTAGCTGGCTAAGGTAACAATGTGCAACGCACCTACTGGCACATTGTTCATGCGTGTTTGTTGCAGGGACAAGCAGAGCATGAACAAGTTCCAGCTGGCCAAGGTGACCAAGGACGGCGTGAGCATCAGCGAGCCGTACGCGCTGGACTTGAAGTGGGACTACAAGATGTTTGCGCAGCCAACGAAGTGGGCCGTGGGCGCGTGGTGATACAGCAGCAGCAGCAGCAGTGTGTGGCGCTGTACCAGGCAGCGGTAGCAGCAGCAGCAGGAGCAGCCGACCAAGTGGGCCGTGGGCGCGTGGTGATCACGCAGCAGCAGCAGCAGCAGCCTGTGGCGCTGTACGGGCAGCGGCAGGCGCACCAACAACAGGATGATGCTGTGTGGCGCGTTTGCTTATTATGCAGCAGCAGCAGCGTGGCGTCCATGGCGACGGTCAGCCCACAGAAATCATGTGGTGATGATGCAGCAGCAGCAGCAGTGTGTATGATGCTCTGCGGCGCAGCAGCAGCAGCAGCAGAGCACACTTGATGCAGCAACAGCAGGTCTGCGTATGTGGTGCTCCACCAGCCATGTGAAAAACTGAGCCTTCAAAGCGAATAGGCGCTGGGGTCATGCAGCTGTGTAGCAGCAGACACGCACCTGGCGCCATGCATCAGCAGCAATGTGAAAGCAGCAGCATTCTAGCAGGAAAGCAAGCAGCACCACGGCTGGTGATGCAGCGAGTGCATCTGCTGTACGAGCTTATGGCTTGGTCTGCTAGGTCTGTTTGAGCCCAGCAGATGAAGCGTGACAGCAGCAGCAGTGTAAGCTGCGGGCGCTCGAGGGTGGAGCGACTTGAAGTGCTTGAAGACGCAGTGTTTGCAACGCAGCAGCATCAGTGGGTATCATTGTATGGTGGCTTGCAGCCAGCCAGCATCTGAGCCGGGTCGTTTTGACGCTTTGCGGGGTGGCTAGCACAGTTCACTTATGAGCTGGGCTGTGAACATGCTGTGAGCCAGCGGACGCCTTCGGTATTTTATGGGCGTATTAGGGGCGGCGTATTAGGGGCGGATAATGGCCTTTGAGGACACCCAGTTGTCGGCCAATTTTCTGCTAGCATAAGCCTGGAGGTTTCTGTAGTCATGTACGTACCTTGATGCCACGGTTTGTGCCTGGCCAATGGCCACTTGCTAGAGTGCTACAAAGTTTTCACTTGCCATTGATTTGACTGAACGTTAACAGGCTGGCCATTGGCGCTGTTGGACGACAAATCAGCTGCATCAACTGCCCAGACCAGGCCTGACCAGATACTATCCTGACCTGGCAATGAGGCGCTGCACCAAATGTGCTGTGCATGAATGTGCAGGATCTGCACTGCGGGTCAACAGTGCCTCAGTTGTGGCACCAGCGCCAGTGTGGCAGTGGTGTGCCTTGGTAGCTGGTATACTATGTGACCTCTGTTGTGGGACCCTGCTCAGTTGGTGCAGCACGAAGGCTTACTTTCGGATCAGTCAGTCACACGTGTACCTGACAACAACAGTAACGATGCTGGGTGCCGGAAAGCTTGGCTTGATGTCGGACGTGTACAGCCAGTCATTAAACACTTTCGAGACTGATCTCTTGCTCAATACGCAGTTGCTGTTACAAAGTGCTTCCGTGATCAGCAGCAACACACACTGAAAACACTGATCTTGCAATTGAAGATAGTTTAATCCATCCATAAAACGTTTGACTACATTGCTTGTGGGTTCGGCAGGCTCTACAAGCACCCACCCACCACAGTAGTTCAGCAATGGCACTCGCACAGCAGTCTCGCGTTGCTGCGCCATGCAGAAGCAGAACGGCTGCTTTCAGACCTTTTGCAGTCAGTCGCGCTGCTACGCTGGCCAGCCGGAGACGCTTGGCGTGCCAGGCTCAGGCTCAGAACAGTGTGCTTGCCTCAGAGGCCTTTGCACCCCTTCTGCCCCTTGACGGTACGCCTGCACCTACATTGGCATGCAATAAGTTGACACTACACGTTTAGCAGCTCAGCGCCCCTGCTCGTCAGCTCCCACGTGATCTAGCAATGTGCCTGCAGCAGCGCTGCTGCTTCTCCCATCCATATGCTGCCTCCCTCCCTCCACCCCTGCCCATGCCGCCTCACTTCGATGCTGTCGTCCGCGACCATGCTTTTCTGCTGCCCTTTTCGCTCGCAGACAACTATGAGTCAGCACACACGTTCTCCGACTTTGCAAACTGGCTGGTGCCTGGTACGCTGCTGGTGGGGCGCTACCCGTACGTTGAGCCAAGCAGGTGCAAGACGTACCAGCAGGGGGAACAGAAGCTTGATCAGATTCTCAAGGCAGGCATCACCACCTTCATGTCACTACAGGTGCGGGAACTTCGCTGCTGTTTGGTCAAACCATTGGTCAACTGTCGAGGTGCGGTGTGTGGTGCAACAGGCGGAGGGAAGACGCTTGTGGTGTGTGATAACAGGGGACACTCACAGACCAGATGGTTGCGCAGCTGGTGTTGAAGAACCTCAGCCTGTGGTATGTTGCAATGGTCCTGCGTGCTGTAAAGTATTGTGCTGTTGCCTCCAGCAGGAGTCAGAAGCCAACAGGCTGTCGCTCTCATGTGCTGTGTGTGCAGGCTGAGGTGCCTGTTCTGACTGCAATGCAGCTGCATAGTGTCAACAAATCTTTACACCCAATCAACCTCAGCAGCATGGTGGTAGTTCACGCATAGCTCATGCTGACCTTCTGTGCTCTCCCTTGTTTTGTGTTGTATGTTGTGTGTGCTGTGCAGGCTGAGGTGCCTGCTCAGACTGCGATGCAGCTGCGTGGCGTGAACAGCCCTTCACACCCAAATACCCTCAGCAGCATGTTCGACCCCAGATATAAGTCGTGCTAAGCCTTCTGTGCTCTGCCTTTGTGTTTGTACATGCCTGCAGGCTGAGGTGCCTGCTCAGACTGCGATGCAGCTGCGTGGCGTGAACGGCTTCATGCCTTACAAGTCAGCAGGAGAGCTCATCAAGCACTCCATGGTCGGGTGAGGCCGTCAGCTTGTTACACTGTTACATTGTTACATTGTTACAGATGTGACTGTCAGTCAGATGGCTTACAAGTCAGCAGCAGAGCTCATCAAGCACTCCATGGTCTGGTGAGGCCGCAGGTGTGTTTACGTTGTTATGTTGTTACAGATGTGACTGTCAGTTTTGACGCCGTACAAGTCAGCAGCAGAGGTCATCTGAGCATTTCTTTTTCATGTGAGCCGCTTGTTGTTTTCTATTTCTGCCTCGGATTGAGCAGCAGACATTCTAGGGGCTAAGCTTGCCTGCCTGCCTGCCTGCAGTCCTCCCCCCTCTGACTTGATGAACGGGCTGCGCACACCAGAGCTGGACCGCTACCTGCCACCCAGGGTGAGTGCATGTACAATTCACAATACCAGCAAACACAATCTGCATGTATGTTTAAATGTCTGCAACACGCAGTTGCAGCTTGGGACAGCATACCGGTACGTGCGATTTCCAGCATGTCTGCACTGACAAGGCTCCGTACAATCACATGCTGCTGTCAATGCGTATTATACCAACATCGCACTGCGCACACTACCTCACTACTGGTGCTTGATGGTTGCTGCTGCAGCACAAGCCTGCCAACGAGGCGTACATCGCATACGCTGCACGTGAGACGTTGGAGTTTGCGCACAGCCCCATCGAGGACCTCAGCGTGCCAGGAGAGCGCCAGTGAGTGTGACGGCAAGTTATGCAGCAAACTTATGCAGCAGTGCTGCCCATCTTTTGTGTATCATGAACTGCTGACTTACAGCACAGCCCCATTGAAGACCTCAGCGTGCCAGGAGAGCGCCAGTGAGTGTGATGGTTATGTCAGCGAGTGCATCTGTTTCAACTACTTTGGCAAAAATACTTCAGTACAACAATACTTCAGTATGGCTTGCGGCACGCCCCATTGAAGACCTCAGCGTGCCAGGAGAGCGCCAGTGAGTGTGGCGGCAACCCATGATGCTGCCAGCTGGCTGTCATGCAAGAAATTTGCAGGATTTCCAACGGCAAAGCCTTGTGTCGTTGGAGTTATTGTGTTCATGGTTGATCTCGCTGTGGACCATTCCAATGCCTGCTGTTGCTGCTGGCACTGCGACTCCTGCTACGGCTGCTGACCCACCTCATGCTGCTGCTGCTGCTGCTGCTACTCACACTTGCTGCTGCTGCTCAAAATTGCTGCTGCTGCTGCTGCTGCCAGGCTGGAGGAGATCATCGCTGACATGCAGCGGCGCATCGAGCAGTGGGAGGTGCTGCTGCTACTCACACTTGCTGCTGCTGCTGCTGCCGCTGCTGCTGCTGCTGCCAGGCTGGAGAAGATCATTGCTGCCGCCCACCTCATGCTGCTGCTGCTGCCACTCACACTTGCTGCTGCTGCTGCTGCTGCTGCTGCTGCTGCTGCTCACACTTGCTACTGCTGCTGCTGCCCGGCTGGAGGAGATCATTGTTGACATGCAGCGGCGCATCAAGCAGTCGGTGCTGCTGCTGCTGCTGCTGCTGCCACTCACACTTGCTGCTGCTGCTGCCGCTGCTGCTGCTGCTGCTGCCACTCACACTTGCTGCTGCTGCTGCCGCTGCTGCTGCTGCTGCTGCTGCTGCTGCTGCTGCTGCCAGGCTTGAGGAGATCATCGCTGACATGCAGTGGCGCATCGAGCAGGGGGAGGTGCTGTCGCTACTAACACTTGCTGCTGCTGCTGCTGCCAGGCTGGAGGAGATCATTGCTGCCGCCCACCTCATGCAGTTGCTGCTGCTACTCACACTTGCTGCTCATATGTGCTGCTGCTGCTGCTGCTGCCAGGCTGGAGGAGATCATTGCTGCCGCCCACCTCATGCAGTTGCTGCTGCTACTCACACTTGCTGCTCATATGTGCTGCTGCTGCTGCTGCTGCCAGGCTGGAGGAGATCATTGCTGCCGCCCACCTCATGCAGTTGCTGCTGCTGCTTTTCAAAACTGCTGCTGCTGCTGCTGCTTCTGCTGCTGCTACTCACACTTGCTGCTGCTGCTGCCAGGCTGGAGGAGATCATTGCTGCCGCCCACCTCATGCTGCTGCTGCTGCTGCTCACACTTGTTACTGCTGCAACTGCTGCTGCTGCTGCTGCTGCTGCTAGGCTGGAGGAGATCATTGCTGACATGCAGCGGCGCATCGAGCAGGGCGAGGTGCTGCTGTGACTCACACCTGCTGCTGCTGCTGCTGCCAGGCTGGAGGAGATCATTGCTGCCGCTCACCTTTTGCAGCTGCTGCTGCTGCTACTACTCGCACTTGCTGCTGCTGCTGCTGCCAGGCTTGAGGAGATCATTGCTGCCGCCCACCTCATGCTGCTGCTGCTGCTACTCACACTTGTTGCTGCTGCAACTGCTGCTGCTGCTGCCAGGCTTGAGGAGATCATTGCTGACATGCAGCGGCGCATCGAGCAGGGCGAGGTGCTGTACGTGCACTGCTGGGGAGGCCGCGGACGCGTTGGGCTGGTGGGAGCGTGCTTCCTGGCTGCCACATACAAGTGAGTAAACCTGCATTGCTTTTCATTGTGTCTGTCATTTGTGTCACATGCCAGTATATCAGCTGAGGAGGCGCATTGGACTCGTGGGAGCGTGCTTCCTGGCTGGGTGAGTCAGAGAGTTGACAGACATCTTGTGATTTCAACACCGATACAAAACCTGCACCACCTTGTCATTGTGCCTGCCGTTCCTGTCACACACGGCATTCACGTTAGCTGGAGAGGCTTTGGAGCGTGTGCAATGCATAATCATTTGCACAAGTAACATGTCAGTCGTCATGTCTGCTGTTATTTGTGTTATCTGCAGCCTGTCAGCTGAGGAGGCTCTGGAGCGTGTGCAGCGTGCATTCGACACGTGCAAGGACGATGCATCATCATCCCAAAAGTCACATGTCATTCTGTTATGTCTGCTGTGTTACTTTGTTATTTGCAGCCTGTCAGCTGAGGAGGCTCTGGAGCGTGTGCAGCGTGCATTCGACACGTGCAAGGACGATGCATCATCATCCCAAAAGTCACATGTCATCTTGTCATGTCTGCTGTGTTATTTTTGTTATTTGTAGCCTGTCAGCTGGGGAGGCTCTGGAGCGTGTGCAGCGTGCGTTTGACACGTGCAAGGACATTGCTCGATCGTCTGTAAGAATAACATCTCACGCTGTCAAGTCTGCTGTGTTATCTGCGTTATTTGCAGCCTGTCAGCTGAGGAGGCTCTGGAGCGTGTGCAGCGTGCGTTTGACACGCACAAGGACGATGCATCATTATCTGCAAACTAACATCCCAGCCTGCCATGTCTGCTGTGTTATTTGTGTTATTTGTGTTATTTGCAGCCTGTCAGCTGAGGAGGCTCTGGAGCGTGTGCAGCGCGCATTTGACACGCGCAAGGATAACGAACGCCGCAGCCCGGAGACAGACGAGCAGCACGCCATGGTGCGCAAGTTTGTGGCGTCACACAAGAGCAGGCAGGCCGGCAGCCTGCACCCGGGCCACGAATAAGCACAGAGTGCGGCAGATTGGGTCTGTAGTGGCGTGGACTTGGTTATATGGGCAAATGCTGTGGCATTATGCAGCTTCATATCCGTTCTTTTACAGCATCAGGCAGGCAGGTATGCTGGGTGGATCATCCACAGTGGATGCTGTCCTCTGCGCAAGATGGTGGGGCCGCTGTCTGCAGGTTGCTGCGATGTGTGGCACTTACAACTGGCTGTGTTACATATATTGGGTTGGGGCATTGGCTGTGCTTTGTGTAGTGCTTAACCTGGCACGCAGGGTGATTGCAGTGTGCTGCATGCTGTCACATTGCAGCACGGGTTGAATGGCTCCAATGTTTCGCATGCTGTTGCCTGTGCTGCTGTGCTTCCTTGGTAACTATGGCAAACATGGCATCAAAGTAATATACCTCAAGCTCAATTGAACAAGAACGTTGCGTTGGCACCTGCGAGGCGTCACGCAGCAGTAGCATGACTTGACAGCAGCAGGCTGGCAGCTGCTATACATGACAGAGTGACAACCACCCAGAATGCTGCCCATTCGCCACAGCCCACACACAGATACACATTGGAACACGCTTCAGTTGGTTGTGATGATCTGGACGTACACAAACAACTGCGCGCGCGGAGATCACCAGCAGTTGTTCGCTGCTCTGCACTGCTTCGATCACTCCCGTTGGCTGATCACTCGCAGCTGTCGCAAAACATGGCTGCTATAGTGGAAGATGTATTATTTCTGTTGAGTTGTCAGCCACCCAGCGTTCTGCGCCCGTCAGCACTACTAGTGACCTTTTGCATAGCCCTGCCCCACTTCCTCTACGCGTTCATCTGGTTCAGACCGGAGCAATGGCAGAAACTGTTCCCTAAGAACGCAGTAGACGCATTTGCAACAGCTGGTGCGATCGGGAAGCGTAAGTGCCTGCCTGCAGCAGTAGCAGCAGCTCAAAAGCAGTGCTGTACATGAAGCATTCATGAAAGCAAGCAGTAGCAAGCTATCTATCAATGCCCTGCAACCTGTTGCACACATAAATGAACCCTTGCTCTGCCCATTGCGGCAATAACAGCTACAGTGCAGCTTGCACCGCCAGCTGCCAAGCACAGCAACGCCAGCAATTGCCCTGCTGTCACCACAATCCTCAGCTGCCTGACATTCCCGTTCCCCTCCACACCTGCCTCAACATTCATAATCTACTTAGCCTGATCCACCATAAACTAATCATTCCTTTATCTATTCTATCCTCCTGCAGTGCTGCAGTTTGCAGCTGTGCTGCTGTGGTTTGCTAGCCTGCGGCCTGCAGGGCTGTGCCTAGACCGCTCAGCCATTTCGCTGCTGCAGTGGCTGGCCTTCCTGCTGCTGACCTGCTGCGGACAGTCACTCAACGTTGGCATCTTTCAGGTGACTTGCACAGCTGTCAATCTGTATTGCCGAGTGATCTCAGCAGTGGCTGGCTTTCCTGCTGCTGGCTTGCTCCGGCCAGTCGCACATTCCTGAAAGATCTAGGTTACCTGACACATGGTTGACTCTCTGGTTGCATGCAGCTCACTGCTGCTGGCTTGTACCAGGCAAACTGCACTCATATGTCGTCGTCTGCTGTTGCTCACACACCACGCCTTGCCGCTGCTCCAACGCTCTGTACAGGCGATCGGGCATGACAGCGTCTACTACGACACATTCCTGTTTTCCTCAGGCTCATTGCATGGTTTACTCTCTGGTTGCATCAGCTCGCTGCTGCTGGCTTGCTCCGGACAATCTGCACTCATACGTCGCCGTCCTCTGCTTCTCACACACCGCTCCTCTGCCCTGCCAAACTGCCCGCATTTTAAACGCTCCGCAGGCAAACATTGTACTCTCTGATGAAATTGCATCCAGCTCACTACTGCTGGCTTGCTCTGGGCAGTGCAAACGTCTGCACTCGTCTGTTGTCGCCTGCTGTTTCTCACACATCGCACCTCTGCTCTGCCGCTGTTCAAAATACGTTCTGCAGGCACTTGGCCATGACGGCGTCTACTATGGCTTCAAACTAGGCAAAGTCATCCCTTGGGTGAACGGCTATCCGTTCGACATCGTACCACATCCGCAGTACTTTGGATCTGTGATGACAGTCTGGGGTATGGTAGCGCTTGTGTGGAGCCAGGCACCGCAAGCAGCACTTGTTATCATGGCAGGGTACTGGACGCTGGTGTATGTGGTGACAGCACTGCAGGAACAGTACCTGTGAGCAGCAGTGACAGCAGAGGCAGCAGCTTGGTGAGTTAATGATTGCAGCAAGTTGCAGCACTTGTGATTATGGCAGGGGTTTGGGTGCTGATGTGCAGTGACAGCACTGCAGGAACAGTACAGAGTGTACTATGGTCGGCAGCGGGAGGGGCCAGCAGGAGAAATACCAGC
Organism: Tetradesmus lagerheimii; assembly: GCA_902809745.2. Classification (NCBI taxonomy): domain Eukaryota; kingdom Viridiplantae; phylum Chlorophyta; class Chlorophyceae; order Sphaeropleales; family Scenedesmaceae; genus Tetradesmus; species Tetradesmus lagerheimii. Next base: position 100,738 of record CADDIJ020001138.1, on the reverse strand, counting down.
AGTTGTTGACGGCACTGCAAATTCTTTTGGCAAGGTTTTGGGCGCTGATGTGTGGTGACAGCACTGCCAGAGCAGTGCATATGAGTTGCAGCGGGAGCAGCTGCAGTGGATTTGGTGCACTGGTGGTCATGGCAGGGTCCTGGATCCTGCTGATTATCAGCAGCTGATGTATGTGGTGACAGCACTGCGTCAGTGTTTATGAGCATCAGCAGCGGCAACAGCAGCAGCGCTGCGGCAACAGCAGCAGCAGCTGCTGAGTGGCGGCGGCAGGCCAACCGTTTTGACAGCTCTGGTTGTTGAATTGTGCAGCTTGCGGCACACTGCAGAAGCCACAGTTGAAGAATACGCATATTGACTGGGACCCGTATTTGCTGCTTGGGCATGAGCAGCGTCTTAGCAGCTTGCGTGGTGTAGCACAACGTGTGCGCTGCATGCGGTGCTTGTAGTGTGCATGAGATGCATGTGTTGGAGCATATCAGCAGCATGTTTACACGACTCAAACAAGGTTGTTCAAGTGCTGATTTGTGAGCTGTCTGCTTTTTGTAATGTGGCAGAAGAACTTCCGGCAGGGTGCAACCTTGGGTGACTCGACAGTTATGAGCTTACCTTCAGGTTCAGCAGCTGAGAACCTTGCAGGACGTCCTGTGGGACAAACAAAGTCATGCAGCAGGTGTAATGTGTTTCAAGTATCTCTCGCTACGTCCCATAAGTCACCTTGGCGGACAAATTGCCTCAAACATCAAACAGGCAGAAGGAGCAGCAGAGCCTGTTCTCCCTGCCTCTGCTCGCGCACTTCTCGTGTTCAGCTCTCAACTTACGTACAAAAACAATATAGCACCAGCGATCGCTCGGAAATCAGTCTCACTGGTCGAATTCGGGTGTTCTAGTGCAGAGATGCAGCATCAACACGTACTATGCAGAGGCTGGAGACCCAGGCAAGCACGATGCTCTGCTTAATGTGATATACAATTCACTGCGTGCAAAGAGGGGCGCAGCAGCTGAGTCAATGCGTGGCACTTGAAGCAGTGCTCCTGCAACTGCTGTGCCCAGGGCCAGCAGCAGGGGCCTGTAAGAAGTTCACCCATACCATTGGTATTCAGATATCAACTGCAGCCTAGCACATCCACATGTACTGGCTAGTCGCGGTGGTTTTATTGAAGCACTTACTACCGCCACCAACACCCTATATGTGTTGTCTCTGTGCAGGCCACTTGCAACGCCGCAGCTGCAGCAGCACCGCACACTACCACAGCAGCAGCAGCAGCAGCGGCATCGGCAGCAGCGGCTGACATGCAATGCCTCAAGCAGCATAGGAGCAGAAGAAGCCAAGCGGCTAATCGAGCGCGAAGGTTACAAGATTCTGGATGTACGGTCAGCACGTGACTATGATGACAAGCACATCACAAAGCCGGCGCGTTGCAGCATCAGCGCTCCTGTTGTTATGAACGACAACGTCACCCCTAATGCACGGTTCTTAGCAGAGGTGGGATCCGACAAAGGCAGGGCATACAAACGAGGCAGTAGCGGCAGCTGAGTTTCAGGCATGTCAGTGCTCCATCTGCTACCAGCTTGAGCTTTGCAAACTGTGTGCAACGCGTTGCAGCATCAGTGCTCCTGTTGTTATGAACGACAATGTGACACCTAACACGCGGTTCTTAGCGGAGGTACGACTTGGACAGAGGCAGGGCATGAATACAAGGCAGTAGTGGCAGCTGAGTTTCAGGCAGTTCTCCATTGCTACCAGCTTGAGCTTTGCAAACTGTGTGCAACGCGTTGCAGTGTCCGCGGCAGCTGCTGGAGGCCAAGCAAGAGCGGCGTACCTTTCTTATAATAACCGACTCAGGTGCCTTGGAACCACCACCAGCAGGGCATGCATAAAGCAGCACTTCGTGCCATGCTGTTTGGCACCTTAGTAGCCAGCGTGCTGCTGTGTATCTGTGCCAGTCGCCAGTGTATATACATAAGCGTACATGTGCCGCTGTCGCTGTGCTTTCCATTTGCATTGCAGGTTGCAGCGCAGGCGTCGACAGCCACCAAGCTGCTAGTGGTAAGACTGCTGTGGCAAGGGTGGCAGCATGTTTCTGGCAATGCACATAGCAGCAGGCGAGGGGCATCTCTTCATGAAGTTTGCACGTATCTGCAGGCGTTTTGCAGCACTGCAATTACTGTCAGTGCCATGCATCCTGTGTCTGTGGCAGTGGGCGTTTCGTATTGAACCTGCTTCTCGGGCAGATGTGTGCTGCTGTAGGGTGCTGGGCAATAAAAAACAATGCAAACAAGCCCAGTTGTGCAGCGACCACACCAAACCCAGCTGTGCTCGCCTGCTTGCTGCTTGCTGGCACTGCTTCTTTCTTGGCTGCTTCTTTTGCAGATGTGTGCTGACGGCGGGGCGCTGAGTGATGCAGCGCTGCAGCAGCTGGCTGACGCAGCTTACACAGGAGCAGTGCGGCTGGAAGGGGGCTATTCGGGGTGGAGCGAGGTGAGCAGGCCTGGATTTTGACTTGTATATTTCCTGAGGTTTTGCTGCAGCACCTGGTGTCGTTTGCTTGGACCCCATGAGCCTTGTTTAGCTCCTGAATGGGTGAGCGCTATGCAGGGTGGATTGAGGTGAGCACCCCTTGATTTGGACTTGTCTTTTCATCCTGTAGCTGTGCTGCAGCGGCTGGCTGACGCAGCTTACACAGGAGCAGTGCGGCTGGAAGGGGGCTATGCGGGGTGGAGCGAGGTGGGCACGCCTTGATTTGGCCATGTGTCCTTTTTGTCTTATGTTTCTTTTCTTTTCCTGAAGTTCTGCTGCAGCAGCTGGTAGAGGCAGCTCACTCTAGACATTGATGGATGCATTGAGTTTGTGATGGATGAGCCTCAAGGCGAGTGCAAGATTTCCGGTTGCCGGAAGGCTAGAGTCACAGCTAGCAATCATGTCGCAAGGCTTGGAAAAAACTTCACATATAGCTGTCAACAGTGTTGTCGCTGCACATGGTGCTCAGCAAAGTACATGTTGTTTTTCGCTGCGCGCAGGTGTGGTCTCCAAGCGGCAAGCGGCGGCCGCCTCCAGGGCGTTGGGTGTCAACAGGTGAGCTATATCTTCGGTGTACTGCCGTAATCAGCAGCAGCACAGACGCAGATATGGCAGGCTTCAGTTGAACGCGTTGCGGTGCTTGTATCTTATGCATGCAGCTACAATGCGCATTGCGCCGTAACAGTTGACCAAGTCAAACTGAGCAGCTGAGGTGCGCTGCTGCTGCTGCTTTTGTGCATCTGCCATGCAGGCAAGGAGGCGCTCAAGAGTGGCCTGAACATCCCAGGGAGCTGTGCCTGCCAGCAAACATGATGAGCAGCTGAAGTGCGCTGCTGCTGCTGCTGTTGCTGTGCATGCAGGCAAGGAGGCGCTCAAGAGTGGGCTCAACATCCCTGGCGTTGCTGAGTCATACGATGAGGGAGGCAACCTCACCAGTGCTCGCTGGGCACGCGGGCTCAAGGAGGGAGAGCAGCTGCCACCTTCTTCATGGTGAACTTCACTTTGTGGCACAAGCTGAACTTGAAGTTCACAACGCATCAGGCCTCAGTGGAACCTCCATAGGTGCAGATCCACTGCGAAGGCACTGTGAAGGCGCCCGCTTGCATGTCAAAGAATGGATCATGTATACACTGCGGCAGCCACGGTATGATGCATATTGCAGGGCTGCTTAAAGTGCAGCAGTTGAATCTCGTCAAGCTCCTCGGCATGCCGCTTGATTGTATGCTGATGATGATGCAAATGCGCAGTTGTGCTCTCTTACAGCACTGCTTTCCTGAGCCTCAGGCTCTGAATACCAAATGCACAGCTCTGGCTGGCAGCGATGCTGTCTGGTGGTTTGGGGTGCATTGCGTATGTAACACTGGTTACTTCCTTACTTGATCATCAAGTCGTGACGACGACTTGTGTCCGCTGATGAACGCCAACATCCAATGGCATCGCTTTCTGTGAGCAAAGTGGAGCCTGAGAATCGCGCGGTCAACCGTTGCGTCGACGCAACGCGTTAATGCAGCACTGCCGCAAGTTGCGGCTTTGGGCAGCCAGTCTGGCCTCAGCGGCATTTTGTTGTTGGTGCATGCACATGGTGCTGCTTGGGTGCTGCTATTACTTTTACATCGGTGTTACTGTATCCAGAGTCAAATTGACAGTTACTCAGTCACTTACAACACTGCTGCAGCATGAACCACCCAGTGCCAGTGACAGAACCTTTGCAAGCTCCAGCTACCAGCCTAGTAGCTAGGCTAGCTGGCAGCAGCTGCCGCTGCTGCCGGCACTGCTGCTGCCGCTGCTGCTTTGCCAGAGTGCTCGTACCACGCCCCCGGCTGCCTCACAATCAACCGTGCCGGTGACACAAACAGCTGCTTGTACTGCTCCTCACGTAAAAACTGCGGCGTTGTGTCGTCACCAACGCACACGATTGTACTGCCACTGCCTGTCATGAACACCGCACCAAATGCGTCACCACCCTCCTTGATTAGCCGCTGCTTGAGCTCCAGCAGCTCTGGCAAGTTGTCAAACGCCGGCTGCTCTAGATCATTCACGCAGAGCTCTGCGGTGATCTTGCCAGCCTGCGTCATGCCAGCTAGCAGCTGCAGGGGATCTGCAGTGCTGCGCCGGTTCAAATCCAGCGATTTGAAAATCATGGGGGTCGAAAGGCCCACCGGCGGCTTTACAAGCAGCATTGGAGTGTCCAGCGGCAGCGGGGGTGGCACGTCTTCAACGATCTCTCCGCGGCCGGTGCAGTAGGCTGCTCCGTTGGAAAAGAATACGCTGATGTCGCTCCCGATGTCGCCAGACCACTCTAGCAGCTGCGCGTTGCTGGCGGGGCGGCCTGTGAGCTCGTTAGCTGCGAAAAGGGTCGTGGCGGCGTTGCCGCTGCCACCCCCTAGGCCAGCACCTGGAAAGAGAGTCAGCAAAACAGCCGGCCAGACGCAAATGAAACCATTAAACTGAGGCATGGCTCTGGGAGCGGTGGTCAAGGGGCTGATACAAGATAATAGCTTGGCATACGATTGTCCAAGAATGCCAGATGACATGCTCTGAGTGAGCACAGCTGCTTTTATTGTTGCTGCTTCAATGCCACTCCCTGCTGCTGATGCAGCTACTGCTGTAATGTCCAGCTGAGCATACCACACATGTTGAACTACTCAGTTGCTTCATGTGTGCCCTGCTGTGTCAGTGCAGCTAACATCACTTTTGAGCGATGAATCGCCAACTGTATGATTGTTGTGTAACCGCCAATCCTAACAGCCCCTAACTTGCTGCGCACCGTGTGGCACCCGCTTCTCTAGTGTGACCTCAAAGTAATCCTGGCTGCCTGTCTTGCGCCGAAACAGGTTCAGCGCCTGGCAGCAGCAGCAGCAGCAGCAGATGATGACGAAGCAGATATGTAAGAGATGTCTTAGCAGCCAAATGAGCAGAACTAGAGCCAACAAAGCAGGATACTGCACCAGTGTGTACATGAGCTGTTGCTGCAAAACACAATCTGGATAAGTTGCAGAGATGAGCTGTTTGTGAAATTGCGCTGCGCAACTGACCCACCATCCGTTCAGCCATATGCTGCTGCAACTTCATACTGGCAGGCAATGTCCAGCAAATGCAAACTGCACAATGCACACAGCTGTATCGTTGCTGCCACCGCCCACTGCTGCTCTTGCCGCCGGTGCTGCCGCCACTGCCATTGCTGCCGCTGCTGCTCCGCCATTGCCATTGCTGCCGCTGCTGCCACTGCTGCCGCTGCTGCTGCTGCTGCTGCTGCCGCTGCTGCTCCGCCATTGCCATTGCTGCCGCTGCTGCCACTGCTGCCGCTGCTGCCGCTGCTGCCACTGCTGCTGCTGCTGCTGCCACACCTTGATAACTAAGTTGCTGTCATCGTGTGGGATGGTGGGGTCGCTGCACACCAGCTTGTCAGCAGAAGCCCCTGCAGGCAGCTTGGCAAACTGCATGTCATCCCCCAGGTCGATTACCTGCAGTGTTTCATGTGAAACAGGCGGATAGAATGTGCGTGTGTGGAAGCAGGAACACTCGGCTAACAAAGATGTGTGCAGATTGGAGGTAAGCTGCTGTGGCGGTGTCAGGCTGTGCTAGACCCTGCTTGTTGCAGCCACTCCTCATGTGTTGCAACAGAAGCAGCTGCTCATTACTTCTGGCTTGCTTGCTTGCTGGCTGGCTGGCTGTTGCAGGGGCAAGCAATGTGGTGCCGTATGTTGCGAAGCATGGTAGCGCATGCAACAGCGCAGCTGAGCGTGCTCACGTGAAAGAGAGATGCCAGGTCATGATACCCATCCTCCCTGCGACGCACCACCCTCAGGAACAGGTTGACCTGCATGTATATGCATTCCAATGCTGAGTGTTAGCTGCTGAGATGCATCTCGGCTGAGCAATTGCTGTTCAAGGAGCAGTGCCAGCACCTTTGAAGGTGAGAACAGGGCCAGGCTGTCATTGGCACTAGCCAGCACCACCATGGCCCTTCTGCATCTCTGCAACGTCCTGGAAGTTTGGCGTAGTGTTGGGCAGCAGCTGCTGGCCGCAAAGGGCCTGTGGGCTGCACTGAGCCTGGTGCTGTGTGAAGTGTGCAAGGTGTGCATCATCGTGGTGGATCTCAAGCCACGTCCAGTATCGTTTTCTAAAGTATTGAAGATCGAGCAATTGAGATTGGTGAACCTGAAATCAACCGCGCTTTCGCAGACTTGTCACTTGTGTGCAACAGCAGGAGCGATAACCGGATGTCTTGGCCCTTTCGATGCAGCAGTCGCAGGAGTTCAAAGCAACTGAAGCTTCTATAACACCGTTGTTGTGCTCCGTGCTTGAAGGTCAAAACTGCTCGTCGACGCTCGGTGGGGTGTTGCACAAAACCAACTGCATTTTTGGTTATAGAGAGGGCAAACTTATACATCGACGGCGCATCGACGTGCACAGGTCCGGCAGGTGCAATTCTCGCTCCACCTCCACCTGCTCCACTGTGGTTGGTTCCCCGGCAGCCTCCTTAACTCACGAATTGTGTTGAAAACAACTGGTTAAAGCAGCCAGGCACGGTACAGAGGCAGTAATAATACATCCCAGTGCAGCAGCAGCCCCTCTGCACTAGTCTTCTGCCATCTACCATAAATCCAACAACTAGACACTTTGGCACGTGGTGTGAGGCCCTTGACGGGCCATGGCTGGCGATGAGGACCTGCTGAAGCCAGAGTGGCTTACGCATAAAGCGAATGGAGCAGGCCTCCAGTCTCCAGGCCTGCTGGCAGGTGCGCTATCGAATTCATACTTTCAGTTGCAGCTGATGCTGAGCAACTGTTCTGATTGTGTTTTGATTGTCTGCTTCGATTCTGTAGTCTGTTAGGGTGTTGCTGTCCTTGTTCAAAGTGGTTGCTGCTCCATGCAGGCCACACAAGCAGCTGCATGTACAGCAGTGTAGGCACTTCCGTCAGCTGCTGATCAAGCACCATATGGTCACCTTTTGCGTGTGCATGCCCTCACGATACGCACACTACAGCAGCCATGTCGGCATGGCTTCAGGTGCATAGGCACATGCACATTCGCACAGTGCATTGCCTGCACTGAATACGCGTGTTCAGTTGCCATGACGCGTGTGCACTGCAACCTGCTCACTCCACATGCTGGCATCTTCATCTCATCTTTGGAGTGGCTTCCGTTTCTTACCCTAACCACCTGTTATTGCAATGCATCAATGCACGACGCAGGTCTACGTGAGGCATGCCGGCAGGCTCGCAGCAGCAACAGCACCAGCACCAGGGGTCTCCTCACCCCAGACAGCCCGCTACTGCTCCGCAGCAGCAGCAGCAGCTCACATGGTGTCTCGACACTGCTCACAACAACCCGCAGTGAGGAGCGTTCGAATGCTGGCAGCAGCAGCAGCATTTGGAGCCCCAAGCGGCAGCAGCAGGCCGGCAGCAATGGCAGCGGCAGGGGTGGCAGCAGCAGCAGCAGCTTTGGAAGCGGGGGCGCCCACCAGCGCAGCAGTGCTAGTGGTGGCAGGGGCTTATTGCACAACGAGCGCTTGCAGGAAAGGTCGTTTGGCAATTCAAGGGGTCATGGGCAGGGGCACGGCCTATCAGGTGCTGCAGGCAGCAGCAGTGCACGTGGTGCAGCAGGTGCTGGCAGTGCTGATGGTCACACTCATGGCTTTGGCCAGCGGGGCAGTCACGGATTGCAAAAGTCCTACAGTGACAATGCGCGGGGCAACGGGGGCAGCAGCAGCATCGATGACAAAGCCTCGTGGAGAGATAGTGGCGGCAGCAGCAGGGCGCAAGCAGGTGCTGCTGCTCGCAAGGTGAGACGCTGATGGTGCTGAGCTGTAGTGCTGAGTACTGGGTGTCTGTGGTATTTGTGAGAGCTTGCTGCAGTGTGTTGAGCTGGGTTGCTGCTCTGCATGCATGCACGCATGTCTGGGAAGATCAGCTACCGGCGGTTGCATCAGGCTGCTGTATTAGCTTCAAAGTTGCATTGCACACCGTCCACAAGTGGTTTGTAAATGCCAAGGGGGACAGAGCCGTCATTGACGTCTGCGTCATGTCCCTTGTTCTGCTGTGCTGGCCACCTACTGCGTTGGTGGTGCATTATGTGCCGTGATATCTACAGCTGGACTTGACAAGCCCGCATGGCTTTCCCAGCTTGGCTGCTGCTAGCAGCAACGGCAACCGCAGCGGCTCGCCGCACAGCACCAGCACCAGCAGCAGCGGCAGGCAGTGTTCGCCTGAGCACTACATGCCGAGTCTGGCGCCATACAAGCAAGGCTTCCTGGCCTCGCGTGCATCATCAGGCTGGACGTCAAAGCTCGCAGATGTGCCCGTAGCGGCAGCAGCAGCAGCAGGGGGAGAGCACGGCAAGGGAGCGAGCACACAGCAAGAGGTGCTCCAGAGTCCTGTGCATCCTGACGACATTGCTGGCAGTGCTAGTGCGGCAAGCGATGACAGCAAGGCTTCCGGCACCCGTGCAGCTGCTGTAACGTCTAGTAGTGCTGCTGGCAGCAGAAGTGCCACCGCTGCTGCAGCGAAGCCTGCAGCTGATCAAGTGCCAAGCCTACAACAGCAGCAGCAGCACCAGAGCCTAGCTGATACGTTGAAGCAGGCAGTTGCCAGCTGCGCAGCAGCACCGCAGCATGCTGAGGCGCAGCGGCGTCCTAGCAAAATGCTAGTGCCGCTGCTGCCAGGCGGCAAAGCAAAGCACGGCAGCAGCGGCACATGCACTGCGCCTGCCACAGGCAGTCTGCGACTGGCAGATGCAGCAGCAGCAGCCGGTGCTGCCGGTGCTCGGCCTGCTGCAGCAGCAGCTGCTGCTGCTGGACGTGTTAGATCTGCTGAGCTGCAGTCCCCCACTGGCTTTGCACCACTGCTGAAGCTAGGACACAGCAGCAGCAATAGCAGCAGTGAGCAGCAGGACACTACTGCTTCTGGAGCTGGCGGCGCAGCTGCTGCTGCTGGCCGCGGCCCAGTTGTGCTTTCCCTGATGAGTCCAGTGAGCAAAGATGCGCATTCAGCAGCAGCAGCAGGGCTGGCATCACCTGCAGCAGCTGGTGTTGCTGGCAGTGCTGCTGTCAATACACCTGCGGCTGGTAGCGCTGCTGCTGCTGCTGCTGCTGCTGTTTCTGCTAGCCAGAAGTGTAAACTGACTGGTGGCGTGGGGTCAGCAGGTGCCAGCGAGCAGCGGCAGCAGCTACGAGACCGCAACAGCTTCTTTGCAGTGTTGCGGCGCAAGACGAGCAGCAGCAGCGGCGTGCCAGAGCCGAGCGCTGCCAGCAGCAGCAGCAGCAGCACTAGTGGCAGTGCTGGGGCAGGCAATGCTAGTTCTGCTGCGGCCACATCATCATCAGCAGCAGAGCCAGAGGTAACACAACACGTTGCTGAGGGTGCTGGAAGTGCAGCGGGTGATGTAGGCGATGCTGTTGCCGGAGCGTCGCCCGCAGCTGAAGTGCCAGCTGCCGGCACGTCAGGCAACGCAGTAGAGTCTAGCACAGATAGTCAGCAGCAGCAGTGTGCTGCAGAGCCGTCTGCAGACTCCTGTGCAGTTGATGCTGACGATGCAGGCTGCACTATGAATGAACCACACCAGCATGATGCTGCTCAGCACCACACGCACCTCCACAAGGCAGACCAGCATCTGCAGGGCACCAGCCGAGACAACAATAGCAGCCAACCTCACTGCGTCCGCAGCAACAGCAGCAGCAGCAGCAGTAGTGAGGCAGGCATGATGTGGGAAGTTCCTGCAGAGGAGGAGGCCTTCCTGCGGTCCCTTGGCTGGACGTCTGTTGAGTCTGATGATGAGGGGGAATGGGGGCTGACAGATGAGGAGATTGCGGCATTCCAGGCAGCTGCAGCAACACGTGCTGCAGCGCAGCAGCTGACACAGCATCCCCAGCAGCAGCAGCAGCAGCAGGCTGACGTGTGTGGTGGCGGCTACCAGCAGAAGCTTCTGGCGAATGGGCTGCAGGGCGGGCTAGGGTTCACTGCCAAGGCTCTGGAAGGGCCTGAGGGCGCACTCTGGCGTGTCGCGGCAGCTAACGGCTACGTTGGTGGTGGTTGTGTGGTGCAGGGCCGTGCAGCAGCTGCTGCTGCTGCTACTGGTGCGCTGCTGGGGGTGCATTTGGCACCTGAGCTGCTGGGGTATGACAGTTGTGATGACAGCAGCAGCAGCGATGAAGAAGATGCGGATGGCAGTGCGAGCCGTAGGCATGGCATGGTGTATTGATGGTGTATTGGCCGTGTACTTAAATGCAGCTGTCTATTTACTTGTATGTGTTGTGACCAGTCAGTGGGGTTAGACGGACATTTGTGGCATCTTAACATGATCTATCCAACTGTACGCATTACTGTATGACCCGGGTCGGTGGGGATGTGGTTTGGGACTTTAAGCATGCAGGTAACAGCTACGCATGTGGACTTAGCTGTTGTGACGGAATCCAGAGACTATCCATGTTTGCCTTGTGTGAGCAGCGGGTGACGCTGCAAGTTTTTATTTGGGACCCTTTTGCCTGACTTGAGTATGATGCGAAGAAACAAAACCCTGTGTTGTTTACACGGCACGCTTTACATGCGTGTTGTAGGAGGTGTTGTGTTGTTGTGGCAGCAGTTGCAGCAGCAGACACTTCTGCATGAAGAACAGTGCCTCCTGCGCTATAGGCGAGTGCTTGGCACATGTCAGCTGCCCCTATGTATACCAACGGCGGGCACTCTTCCTGCTGCTGGAAAGGCATGGCTTTGCATGCATTTGCTGAGTTGTGGTGGTGCCAATCATTTTGCATGCATTTGCTGAATTGCAGTGATTGGCACCACAAGCGCAGGCAAGGCTGCGGAATTGTACTGCATGTTGCTGCAAGCCATGGCTGTGTGGACGGCATGCACTAAGAGTCATCCGCTGCATTCCGGAGGTGGTACCACATGCGCAGGCAAGGTTGCGTGACTGTATTGCATCTTGGCTTGTGCACGGACAAGCACGCTATCCTTGAAGAATGGATGCTATCCAGATGCTAGCAGTGACAGCTGTGCAGTGGCTGTTGTGGCCACATACATGCAGACTGCTGCACCTTGTCACGGTGGCATGGGAAGCTGCACACAGCTTGGTCTGTCTGGCAGGCAGCAACTGCCAGCTGGGTTGCACAGGCGCATAGGGTTTGCAGTACATATGAGTCGTGAGCGTGACTACAAACAAATAATACGTATGTGTGCGTTGCTTTATTTCATGCAATGCAATCATTTGGGTGCATGCTGGCAGTTTGACCGCAGCAGGCTCCTGTGTGCATGCCTGTGATTGCAAGCAACTGCTGTTTTCAGTGATGTACCCTGCAAAGTGAAGCTCTGGATTGATTCGGAGTGTGTTCGGAAGCTGTGCCCATGCAACTTGCGTGCAGCTGGCAGTCTGTACGCGGCGCAGTGCATGCACTCACGTGGTTGCTTTTCTGACAAGAGGTGGTTCCTGGCACTAAGTGTCTCGGACATGGCATGGCGGCTGCTTTTGTTTCTCTTGTGCACCGCCCCAGCTGCTAGTACCATGTAGTTGTATGTTGGGGGTGCCCATGTATGTTGGGGGTGCCGTGTGCAGTTGCTTACATGGGCATGGCTGCCATGTAGGATGAGGGAGTACAGGGAGTGGGAGTGGGGTTGCACGCATTGGCACCCCACACTCCAACGTTGTTGACAAGCTCAAGGATTTTTCTGAGTGTAACATTGAGGCCATGATCTGCCCCTTGATACTCCACCATCGAGCCTGTCGTCCATGGAGGACAGGCTGGTGGCCATCTAGCTTCACGCATGCATTAAAGTTGTTGTTGGCTGCTGCTCAGCATGCCAGCAGCAGAGAACAGGTATGGCTGCCAGCGCAGCCTGCGCTGCTGCTGCTGCAGCAGCAGCGCACTGGGATGGCATGCAACAAGTAAGCACTGCAGACTCTGCACACGTCATGATATTATGGGTCTGGGTGGTCTACCTTATACCGAAAATAGAGAGAATAATAATCAGTCTGCTTTCCGCCTCCCCAGTGGGTGAGGCGCTGTTGCCGATGCCGAAAGGTATGGCTTACAAGGATTGATTATTATCATTATGATTATGATATTATGCAGGAGGCCAAGCTTGTTCGCCATGCTGAGCTTGCAGCAGCCTGAGGCTGCATTGGCTGAGGGTAGGCCACTGGCCAGGCACCGCAGCTGCGTCACAAAGTGCTTGGATAAACAATAGGCTGCCAGCTGCTACTGCAAACCCCTGCTGGACAGGGTTTGCTGCTCTAGTCCGGGTGATTATCATGTGAAATATGAATGTAATCACAAGATCCAGATGCTCACCAAGGTGCATGCTGGCATGCCGCTATTTCTGCACGCTGCTGTTACCACCCTTGTCCTCTACAGCACTCTCCCATGATGAAGCTGAACATTGAGGACTACAGGTATTCCGCGAAGCTGCCAAACCAGCTGCCTGCCTGCTCGCCTCGGGTCACTCGCCGACACTGACGCCCACAGCTGCTGTGCGGCCCTTCTTCGCTGCTGCGCTGGCTCTATCAACAATGTCAGCGGTCAAACAACTGCGCACTCAAGCTCCTCTTATGCATGCTGCCAGGTTGCAGCTGCTCTTGGCTGTAGCTAGCCTCACCCTTATCGCCATCCCCTGCAGTGCCTCCTCGCGGCTCTGCTGCTGCGCCAGCTGTACTAGCGGTCAAACAACTGCGCACTCAGGCTCCTCCTGTGCGCGCTGCCGACCGCAGGTTGCATCTGTCCTTGGCTGCAGCTAGCCTCACCCTCACCCCCATCCCCATCCCCTGCACTGCCGCCTGGCGGCTCCAGACTGCCAAAGTTGCGAGCCCAGCTGCCAATCTTCTCACCCCAGCTCAAGCCCCTGTTGTGACGCCCACCGCTGCTGTGCGGCACGTCTCCTGCTGCCGCTGCTGCTGTAGCATGGCTTGACTGTCTGCTGGCAACAACTCTTGCGGGATCAGCTGCCGCGGCAGGTTCCACTGCTGCATCACTGCTCCCAGGGTTGTGTGACGTCATGTGCCGGCAAACACTGCTGGTGCCGCCGCTGCCTGTCTGACACCCCTGGCACTGCACACTGCTTTCAGTGAGCACTCCAACTATGCCAGCTGCAGATGATGGCAATGCATCCTCCCCATCATCACCAGTACCAAACCTGCTGCTGTCATTGCCACTAAGCTCACACCCCACCACTGCACCCTGTGCTGCCTCACCTATGCTGCCCCTGTTAGTAACACTGTTACTAACACCCAGTGGCTGCACTGAACCCAGCAGTAGCGTCGGTGTGTCAGCAGCCGCACCAGGGTGCGTCCAATGACTCAACGACGGCTGCCCAGCTGCAAGCACTGCTAGAGATGCTGGGGGCAGCTGCAGCAGCGGCAGCGGCTGGAAGTGGTTGCCGGCTTGTGCCTGTCTCCTGCGCAGCAAGTCTGCACCCTCTGTTGCTTGCTGCTGCTGCTGTGCAGGTAGATGGCTGTGGTCATAGCTGGCAGATGAAGTCACAGGAGCACTGCTTGGTAGTGTCTGCTGCCCGTACATGCCATGCAGCAGCTCATGCGACTCTGCTGCTGCAAAGCCAGTTGTGCTGCTGGTGCTGCGTGTAACACGTGTGCAAAAGCTGCTGCCGTTGGACGACATGTCACCAACACCCCCCGCACCTACTACTGCAGCTGTTGCATCATCTGCTGCCGTCTGCTCTGGTGCTACTCCTGCTGCTGTTCGCACCTGCTGCTGCTGCTGCTGTGGCTGCAGCATGGGTGCATTGTCCTGTCTGCTGCTCAGCAGGCTCCACCTAGGTGACCTGCTGCCTCGCGCAGCCTGCTTTTCGCTGCCGCTGTTGCTGCTGCGCCCACTGCTGGCTGGCGCTTTGTCGAGCATGCCTCCAACCTTATCCTTCAAACTGTCAAAGGCTTTCGTGAAGGGATTGACGCTGCCATCGCCCTCCTCCACCTGTAGCAGCAGCAGCAGCAGCAACAGCAGCAGCAGTGCAACAGCACATCTGTCACAAGAATGCTGTTTGCCGCACTCTGATGTGCCCTCTTGCTGCATGCACCAACCACTTCAACCATGACTACAGACAGCAGTTGAGGTACAGCATCACAGAAGGCCACAGATGCTGCACAGATCGCATGTCCCCGCTCACAGGACGCCACGGCCGCCACTGGTCATGGTGTTGCCAGCAGCTGTGTTGAAATTGACGAACAGCGAGCTTCTAATAGAGCTCACCTGCTCCCGCCTCACTTTTATGCTGGGTGACCTGCGCCACAAGCCGCTGAAGCCTCTTGACTCAATGCGCTGCAGCAGCTGACTGCTTGCGCCACCAGCCCCAGCCGCCGCTGCCTGCTCAGCTACACCACACTGCTGCTGCTGCTGCATAGAGCCAGTCGTTGCACCTTCCCGGGGTGTCTTCTGGCTGCTGTGTTGCTGCGAAGCAAGGCTGCTGCTAAATGACACCTCCTGCGTCCCAGCAGCACTATCCGCCTGCATATGTGCAGCAAAGTGCATCCAGTCTTCTGCCTCCGCCTCACTTGCCGCAACATCCACAGACTGCTGTTGCTGCTGCTGGTGGTGCTGGTGTCGCTTGCTGCTGCTCTTGGATCTGTTCCGCGTAAGCAATGCTGCGGCAGCTGCCAGTCCTGCACTCAGTGACCTCTCCCCTGGAAGCTTCCCCCTCTCCCCTGCTGCTGCTGCTGCTGAAGGCCGGAAGATGCCAGTTGCAGCTGTAATCCTCTGAGCGGCAGTAGGGCTGCAAGATGCTTCCGAGTCTGCTCCAAAGCCTGACGCTGTGACGCCAAAGGTGCTGTCTGAGTCGACGCCAGCCCTGCAGCGTGAACCAGCATGTTTTTTGAACGACAACGGTGGGAAGATGATATCAATGCGTTTGACACATCAGGATGCAGCAGAGTACATGCGGACATGTGGAAGTGCACACATACACCTCTGCATTTCATCCTCATCTCTTGCTCTCACATGCCAGGGCAGCAGATAGAGGACGAATTGCTTTCAGATCCAGCTGCATCAAGCAGTGCTTGCAATGCATTCAAGTGGCTAGCAATCAACAAGCTAGCGCACTTGCTGTTAGACTCACCCATCAAGCATCAGCACATCTGGCAGAGACAAGGCCCCTCCTTCGTTCCTTATCCCAGGCAGCATCGGCCAGCTGTCAACACCCATGCTGCCTGCTGCTCTGCTCTGCCCTCCCTCAGCAACTGCAGCACCGCCCTGGCTATTGTTTTTTCACTCTGCCGGCTACCCCAGCCAGTGCTGCCTGCAGTAGCACCACCAGGCAGCATTCCCGCTGCTTGCTGAGGGCTCAACTGCTGCTGCTGCTGCTGGCTTGCTGGTACGCGTGCTGGAGTAGTAGCTGCCAGGGGTGAGCAGCGCAGGTTTGAGAATGCTGATGTGTGATGGTTGAGCAGGCCACGCATGCCTGCTTCGTCTGCACTGTGTGCCCTGCTGGCTGTCAAGCAGGCGTCTCCCAGCTCCTGTACACGCAAGTCAGCAGTGTATATACACACGCGGTCACAGCCAAGTAGACAAGTGCACTCGATATTGAACTGCTTGTAAGCAGTGACAAGCACATGTGGTCAGCAAAGTAGACAAGTGAACCTGGAATAGTAGGTGCGGCTCTCACTGTGCATGCAGCGAATGCACAGTGTATTTGGCAGCATCAGCATCAACAACTCCTAACATCACCATCCACTCTCCCTCAACACACCTGCAGCATCTTCTTCCTGCTTTTTGACTTGCGCTTCTTCCAAAACTTGCCACCAGGCAGCAGACCAGCCGCAAAGCCGCGCTCCCCTGCTGCTGCGCTGCCGCTGCTGCCCACCTTCTCATCAGCACTGCTGTCTGCTGTCTCCGACAACACACGCCACCACACAGCACCATCACCAGCTGCTGCTGCTGCAGCTGCTGCAGCTGCAGCTGCTGCACGGTGACTATCACTGCCAAAGGCTGCATTCCACCTGGCCCTGCAGTATCACCTGTTGCAGCTCCACCGCTAGCACTGCTGCCAAATGTCTGGCCATCTACAAAATAGCAGCTGTGCAGCAGCCCTGCTGAGCTGCTTCGCTCTCTTGGAGACATGGGTGCACAGGCACCCACCACTGACTGCTTCGGCTCTGATTTAGGCAGCTGCCCGCTTGCATTACCCATGCACCAGTCTTCCTCAGCATCTTCACACTGCTGCTGTCACTGCTGCTGCTGGAAGTCAAGAGCTTCCCCTGCCCAGGTGTACCTGTCACTGCTGCTGCTGGAAGTCAAGAGCGTCCCCTGCCCAGGTGTACCTGTCACTGCTGCTGCTGGTTGTGGCGCTGCTGCTCATCTCTTCTTCATCATCCCCTTGTGACGCTGCTGCTGCTGCCATATGTTGCTGCATGTTGGCAGCAGATAGGCCACTTACACTGCTCTGGTAGCCAGACACCCCTGCAGCTGCCACCTGCTGCCACCTGCTGGTAAGGTCCCGCCTGCTGCTGTCACTACTGCCATCACGATTATTGCCGCTACTCCTGCTAGCCGTCTGCTGCTGCTTGCTGCTTGCCCTGCCTGCAGCTAGCCCTCCTTCTGCACAATGCTTCACTGCTGCTGCTGCTGCTGCGGCTGCTGTGACATCGCGTCCAGGAGGGTAGCTGCATGCCCCTTGGAACATCGGCAGCACAATATCTGCAGCAGCTGGGAACACCAGGCTGCTGCCTGTCAGCCGCAGCAGCCGCGCCTCAAGCCAGCGACACACGTGGCTGGCCAGTGCTGGGTGCTTCAGCACACGCCCAGCCACCGCAGGCCTCACAGACAGGCACGCCTGCGACATGGTGCACGTAGATAACAGGGGTGCCGGGTTGGTACACACACATGGCTGGCCAGTGCTGGGTGCTTTAGCACACGCCCAGCAACCGCTGGCCTCACAGACAGGCACGCCTGCGACATGGTGCACGTAGATAACAGGGGTGCCGGGTTGGTACACACACATGGCTGGCCAGTGCTGGGTGCTTTAGCACACGCCCAGCAACCGCGGGCCTCACAGACAGGGACACCTGCGGCATGGTGCAGCTTCAGGTATCAGAGCATACACGTGGGATACAGGGGAGGTGGGTTGGGGCGTACACGCACACATGGCTGGCCAGTGCTGGCTGCTTTAGCACCCGCTTAGCAACCGCGCGCCTCACAGACAGGCACACCTGCGGCATGGTGCAGCTTCAGGCATCAGTGCATACACTTAGGACATAAGGTGAGCAGGTACACTTAGGATATAAGGTGAGCAGGTACACTTAGGATATAAGGTGAGCAGGTACACTTAGGATATAAGGTGAGCAGGTACACTTAGGATATAAGGTGAGCAGGTACACTTAGGACATAAGGTGCGCAGGTACACTTAGGACATAAGGTGAGCAGGTACACTTAGGACATAAGG
The DNA here is from genome assembly GCA_902809745.2 of Tetradesmus lagerheimii. Classification (NCBI taxonomy): domain Eukaryota; kingdom Viridiplantae; phylum Chlorophyta; class Chlorophyceae; order Sphaeropleales; family Scenedesmaceae; genus Tetradesmus; species Tetradesmus lagerheimii. The sequence continues at coordinate 82,840 of CADDIJ020001138.1, read as the reverse complement.
TGAGCAGGTACACTTAGGATATAAGGTGAGCAGGTACACTTAGGATATAAGGTGAGCAGGTACACTTAGGATATAAGGTGAGCAGGTACACTTAGGATATAAGGTGAGCAGGTACACTTAGGACATAAGGTGCGCAGGTACACTTAGGACATAAGGTGAGCAGGTACATGCACGCATGGCTGGCCAGTCATGGGTGCCTTCAGCGTTTCGGCGTGCAAACGCTCATATTTGTATGGGACTAGACCATTTGATTGTAGCTGCTCCATACCTTTGGTGGAGCCAGGAATGAGATTCACCGCCTGTCACTGGGCGGTGGCGGCAGCCACATGCAGTTCATAGCTTGCATGGTTCTGCATACGCTAATGCGAGTATGGGATTGACATGGATAGCAGCTGCTGATTACCTTTGGTGGAGCCAGGAATGAGACCCACAGCCTGTCACTGGGTGGCGGGGGCAGCCACACCAGCATGCTGCCCTCCAGCTTGGCGCACAGCTATGCTCGACTCAGAATAAGCAACACAAGCAGCACTCTGGTGCATTACCTTTGGTGGAGCCAGGAATGAGACCCACAGCCTGTCGCTGGGTGGTGGTGGCAGCCACATCAGCATGCAGCATGGTGCGGTTCTCAGCTTGCATGGTTCTACATACGCTAATGCGCGTAAATGGGATTGACATGGATGGCGGCTGCTCATTACCTTGGGTGGAGCCAGGAATGAGACCCACAGCCTGTCACTGGGCGGTGGCGGCAACCACATCAGCATGCAGCATGGTGCGGTTCATAGCTTGCATGGTTCTGCATACGCTAATGCGAGCATGGGATCAAATGGATGGCAGGTGCTCATTACCTTTGGTGGAGCCAGGAATGAGACCCACAGCCTGTCACTGGGCGGTGGGGGCAGCCACATCAGCAGGCTGCTCTCCAGCTTGGTGACCTCCACCACCAACTGCACCAGGAGCAGCGCAACAGACGCAGAGCAGCAGAAGCAACGGTTTCCTTGAACCAGCGATGCAAACAAGACACAACAAATATGCCAGCTGCATCAATGCCCTCCAGCTTGGTGATCTCCACCAACAGCTGCACCAGAAGCAACGCAGCAGAAGCACAGCAGAAGCAGCAGATTATTAAGAGGTGTTGCTAGACAACATGCGATGCAATGCCATTTACAACCACACAGCAAACATGCCAGCTGCATTGCTTTGCGGCCCGAACAGGTCTGGCAAGCGCACCCCAAGCAATGCACAACTTGAACCATAGCGTTTCGGTATGTATGCAGCCGCCAACTAGGCTACGGTAAAATCCAGGACTAGTCTTTGGAAACATGCCAGGTGCCACAGCAGCTGCTCAAGCACACACCTGCACAGGGATGCGTCTCATGCTTGCGGGCATGTACATCAGGGCCCGCTCTGTCGCCTTGCGCAGGTGCAGCATGCCCAGCAGCTTCTTGCCTGGGCTGCGGCTGCCTGCAGCAGCATCAGCAGACCGGCGTGCCTGCAGCAGCCACAGCATCCGCAGCAACAGCAGCTGCTGGAATACACCGATTGCTTTGCACTTGCAAACGGCAACCAGAAGAGACAGCCGCTGCCGCTGACGCATGGTTGATGAATGCAGGTACTGCACCGGCAAGCTTGCATGCTGCTATTGTGCCTGCATGTGTATGGGTGATACTTTGCAGCTGTTGATGGCCACCTGCCAGCTCGCAAGCCCGCAGGCTACAAGGCAAGCAAGCACGTTGGGCAACTGCAAGCTCACCTTGTTGCTGCTGGCACCCTGCTCATGCATCAGCAGCGTGCTAGCAACAGCAGCATGCATTGCATTATCTGCCGCTTCTTCTGCATCTTCCTGCTGCTCTGCAGCCGCCTGGCAAAGCCCTGCAGCACCACCTGCTGCTTGAGGCCGTGAATGTCGATCCTGCAAGGTGCTGCTGCTGTTGCTGACACCTGGTACTGCCGCAGCTGCGCTGCTTGTGCTGAAATGCAAGGCAGCTGGGCTAGACGGTGCTCTGCTGTGGTGGCTGCTGTGGGCTTGCCTCGCTGTCACCACACGCGCAAACTCCTGCTCAGCACCCATCTGCCTACTGTGGGATCCAGAACTCTGCTTGCTGCTGCCAGTAACGCCAGCCGCAGCTGCGGGTATCAAACGGCTGTCGCTTGTTGTCCGCACTGGCGCATGGTGGCTGCCAGCAATGGCACTTTGCCCACCACCGACGCCCTTGCTGCTGCTGCTGCTGAACCTGCCTGCTGCAGGTGTTGAAAGGCTGCTGTCTCTGCCAGCGATGCTGCCATGGTGGCAGTGCTGTTGCGCATCAGCAGCCGCTGCTGCTGTGCTGCTGGCGTACTGCTGCAGATCGATATGTGTCTCAATGTACATGGCAGCGCGGCCCTGCACGCAGACGACAGAGGCAGCAACTGACTTGCAGCACACACAGAGCGGTTGCTTGGGCACACCTCAACGTTGCTGGCAGCCTGTGGCAGCAGGTATGCGAAGCGCACACTACGTGCAGCACAACCAGTGCAGAAGCCAAGCTAAGCTATATATCTTCAGGCTGATTCCATCACCAGGCTACCACTCCCCAAACCATATGTATCCCCAGGCCTACCTCGTATGATAGGTCCAGCTGCAGCTGTGGTGCAGGCAGCGCTCCAGACCCAGGGCACGCAGACACCTGGATATCCCTGATGATTGGCGCAGAAATGCCCAAGTCCAAGTCCACTAACTGAGGCCTGCACAGCACACACAACACACCTTAGATGTGTTTTACGTAAGACAAACCGTCTGCAGAAGCAGCTGCTACAGTGGTATTGCACGCTGTCATAGTGATCAGCTAGGGTCTGCGCAGGCTGGAGACCACTGTGTTTGCTGCGCGCAGTATGGCTAGCAGCTGTCAAGGCGGAAGGGCAACTGCATGGTACAGCCGCCGTGCAGGCACGCACACACTCTGACATGCGTGCAAAGGCACAGCAAAGTTGCCGACTCACCTATCTAGGTATGCTGGGCGCCTGATGCCGTCAAGCCATTGCTGCAGGGCACCCTCCAGCCTGCCTTCAAACTCGCTGCTCTGTAGCAGCTCAAACGCCACACGCGACAGCAGCACATTGAGGCCATACGTATCTGACTGAACAGCAGCTGGCGCTGCCGCAGCCACGGCTGCTGCTGGCCTTGGTGCTGCAGACTGCTTAGTGGCCACAGAGCAGGCAGCAAAGTGCTGCTGCTGCTGCTGCTGCTGGCACAACCTACCAGGGGAGTTTGCAGGAACATCCGCATGGTCTGTCTTACATTCAGGGGCCTGACCATGACGGTGCGTTTCTGCTTCATGCGGCTGCGCCTTGGCCGCTGCTGCTTTGGATGTGCCACTGGCAGACACAGAGAGTCCTACTATGCAATCCTCGGACATCTGCGCAATGCTGGCCAGATTAATCACACCTGCTGAATCCCTGCCACAAGCATCCTGCCCAGCAGCTGCTGATACACTCTCCTGCTGTAGCGGCAGGTGCGGTTGGAAGCCCTTGCTGTTACCTGCAGCTGCCTGCTGCACATTGGCAGCTTGCGGCTCCTGCAACTGCCCACGTGCAGCAAAAGCTGCGTGCATCTGCCCACAGAAGGCAGTGTATAGGCCATGCAGCTGCCACTGCTGGTGCTGCTGCTGCAGCTTGCTATGCGTAGTGCCCCCTGCCGTTTCAATTGCGGGGTGACTTGCCCAATCGCAGCTGCCCCTGCTGCTTGCCCACTGAAGCGTCAACAGCCACTGCTCTTTGACTGCTGCATGCTCTGTGAACAAGTAGAATGCTGCTTCCCCTTGCAGGAGAGTGCGCTGCGGGTGTGATATCAGCAGAGGGCCCTTCTGCCACCATAGGCTCTTGCCTTTCAGGCAGTCAGTGACAACACTGGTGTGGCACCCTTGCAAAGAGATGCGCACCTACACCAAGGAGGTTGCACACGGGAGAAGCCAGCATGCGGAGAGGAGAAGATGGCTTATCACAGATTCTGATGGTTGCTGCAGTTTCTTTGCTGCGTTCAGGTTGGGCCACAACAAGTTCATGAGCAGAGCATGTGGCATAAGGTCTGACACATGCAGCATTCTCTGCTCTGCGCATATGCACACGTGCCAGCACAATCCACAGGTTGTTGCAGACCCAGATGTTTGAGCAGCAACACAGCATGACGCTTACACGTACCTTGTGCCGCACACCATTTTCAGCTCTGCTGCCTGCAGCTGGCCCCTCTGCTGTTGCTGCGACTGACAATGCTTTGAGTCCTGCTGTGCCAGGAATCTCTGCAGCTACCAACTTCAACCTGCCGCGCTTGCAGCTGGCATGACAGTACACAACTCCGGCACCTGAACCCACTGCTGCTGCTGCAGCTGCAGCTGCAAAGTCCTGCAAGGTGTCTGCAGCTCTCCATCGGCTTGCAGGCACCACCAAGACCTTGCCACTAAACCGCCCCTTGCAGGACAGCTGAGGTCCAGCAGGTGCTGCTGTTGCAGTTGCTGCTGCATGCTGTGCTGCTGCGAGGTCTGACGCTGCAGCACGTGGGATGAGCGCAGCGCGGCTGTCTGTGTTGTTGCTGTGCTGCCTTGGTCTCTCAAACGGCTGAGTGAGTCCATACAACACAGCAACCTGCAATCACAGGTGCAGCCGCGTGGTCAGCTGGGGCATACTGGACACAACTGGCTAGTTGTTTTGTTCTTTGTTGTACTGCTGCAACACAGCTCAAGCTTTGCAACTTTCTGACATTATTGTGCATGGGGTGATGCCAGTTATGAAAGCTGTTCTTCTGCTGTTGATGCTGCTCACGAAAAGCAGCAGCACGATTGCCCCGCCAGCCACCGCGCCAAGCGCCACCAGCAGCAGTACGCCTGATAGCGATGATGGTGCCAGCAGAGCCGGCAGCTGCAGCACAATCCATGCTGCTGCTGCAACACTGCAGCAACAACAGGCGGTGCAGCGCTGGGTGGTGAGCACTGTGGCGTGCAAGCATACTGCTATACGCTGACAGGCCTGTGAGTACACTGGGCTGCAGAGACGACATGGATGGTTCAAACGACTGGTTTTGCAAGGTGAACCAACTACATGTGGCTGAATCTGCAAGTTGAATGCGTACCTGATGGCAACTGCAGCCCACTGGTCATATAACTCTGCCAGACCAACTGGCTGGCCTGCAGTACAGTTTGACGGGTCAACGCATGTGACGGCAGCGCGTTGGCAAGCTGCTAGGCTGTGTGACCAGATCCTGTTGGAAGAACCTCGCACCTGACTGCAATCTTGGCATGTTTCAGGACTTGTGTGTGGTCAGATTGTGCCAACTGCAGCATCCAACATATCCCTGCCTGCTGCTTTGCTGCTGCTGAACCATGGCGAGGCCCTCTCCTGCAGAGCAAGCCTATTAAGTCGGCTCTGATGAATCCAGCACATGGGGAGTATTGGTACTGACTGAGGTCTGCACCGCTTCTCAACTGCACCGCACCATAACCACTTGACACAAGAGGGTTTGAGGCACCTGAACTTGGGCGGGTAATTGCTTTGGTCGACGAACCACAAACCAGCTTGAATCAAACGTTCCTAACGTCGCTGAAGTTCACATCCTGTGTGTGATCCAGCTGTATCCAGCATGGCACTGCACACACGTCTGTCTTCGCTCGGCCTGCAGCAACCTCAACGCAGCGTATGCATCACATGTAGTCTTAAAACCAACAGGAATGTAGTTCGGGTCAGAGCTGTGGAGAAGGATTCGACAGATAGACCAGTCCGGGAGAAAGACCTGGGTGAGTGAGAAGCAACCGACAGGAGTGTGTGTCCACAGAGACGCCGAGCTGCCCGACCTTTTCAGGCAGAGATACACGTTTCATATCACCAATGTATCACATGGAAGGGATTGTGTAGCTGCACCCCAAGTAGCTGCACCACCTTGCCACAAGCTGCTCTGGTGTGATAGTAGCAGTTTGGCAGGTGGACTGCTGCTGCTCATCCTTTGCACGCATGTTCCACCTGCGAACACAGGTGTTGGCCTCAAAGCAGCATGGTATGGGGCAGAGGTATTTGGCGACCTTTTGGCGAAGGGCAAGAAGGCAGACGGAGAGCAGGACAGCAGCAGCAAAGCAGGGACAGCAACAGCAGCAGCAGCAGCAGGCAGCGGCGCAAAACCCATTGACGCTGTGCTTGAGTCAATCCGAGCAGACTATGCTGAGGATTACTTCATATCAGGGAAAGGCGACATGGCAGGTGAGCGATACAGATCCACGTCACCATTTCAAGCGTTTCAACACACCTCAAGTGTTTCTGTTTGACTGCAAGTAACGCGCACCATAGCGGTAGTGTTGCACAATGGTATTGATCACAATGCTGCAGCCATTGCTTTCCTGTTGCTCTGGTTCCAGCGCATGCATCAAACCTCCTGCTAGACATAAACCCAACATGTGCGTTGCTGCTGCTGCTGTTGCCACTGCAGACTATGACCCTAACTGCTTGTTTGCAGACCCAGTGAGTTGTTGTGCGAAACCAAGCACGGCAATCAAGCATTTATGTGCTGGCCCTATCAGAATGTAGTGGCTCACATGCAGCAGCAGCAGCAGGGGCAGTGCAGCGCAGCAGGATGCAGTAGCACGTTAAAATGCCATGTTCAACTACGTTTGAGAGTGCAGGGTCATTCTGGCTTCAAAGCTAGTTCAATCTTCTTTTCATTGGCGCTATTCTGATATCAACCTGTGTGGTGCATGCCATCTAAGATGGTGAGCGGCCTACGTGTAACTTCCCCCACTCAAAAAATATATCATGCAGTGGGCCCAATTCAGGATGAGGTTTACGCCAAACATTGCAGAGCAGAAGCATCAGTTGCATCAGTGCCATGCTGACAACACTGCTATTCTATCTGCATGCCGCCAGCGCAGTTTGTGTCCTTCCGCGGAGTGGAGCGCTTCAAAAAGAATGTTGCCAACCTGGGAGCAGTAATGTGAGCACAACAGCAGTCGCGCAGCAGCAGCAGGGCCGTAGCAGTAGGGACGCAGTAGCAGGGGCACAGCAGGCAGCTGCCAGAGCACTGAATAAAATGAGTGGCAAGTGACAACTGCACATCAAGCAGTCAGGCACAAGGCATGGCAGGCAGCTGCTCTGGCAGGCAGAACTGTAGAAGCAGGGGTAGCGCGCTGCCAGCAAGGCAAACGCCAGATAGCTCTGAAGCGCTGCCATGGCACACAGCTAGCAGCAGCAGCACTGACAACGAAGGACCTCATGACTGCCACCCAAGCGCTGTTTGCGCTCAGGCTGTATGCTGTCCTCTGCACCGATTAGACGCATGCCTCACAACAGCACTAGCAGCACTGCTGCGGATCCCTCTTTACATACCAAACGTCAACACTGTTTACTGCACACAATCAAATTGTGTACTCACCTGCGGTCGTGCTGGTGCTGTTGCTGTACATTTGCTCCTTCTGCGCTTGCAGTTCGGATGTAGATCTACAGATCACCAAATGGGACGTGCAGGACAACACGCTTGAGGCGCATTGGCGGTTTAGCGCCATCTTGGACCTCCCTTGGAGGCCGCGGCTGGCAGCAGCAGGTGCGTCATGTAACATGTCATAACAATCTTAAAATGTAACACCTGTCAGCACAGCGCGAACTCCGCTCTATGCAGCTGTCAAGTGCAAGTTGAGCAGTTGAGCATGCCGCACAGTGCTGATGAGTTCTTGCTTCGATGTGTCGCACAGCCACACACACTCCACAGGCGGCATGTGTGTCCTGCACTGCACTGGACACAACCTATATAGCTCTGGCAGCTGCTGGTGGTGCTGCGCCAGTTCTACCAACTTGCTGACTGCTGCACATGTCACGTGTGGATGTCTGGGCTGCTGCAGGCAGCACGACGCACGTGATTGACGCCAGCAGAGGGCTAGTGGTGGAGCACATTGAGCGCTGGAAGTCGGAGCCAGGAGAGGTGAGGTGCTGCTCCCTGTCAGCTAGTGTACGTCTGTGTTAAAACCGCCTTGAGCTGTTGTATTGGCAACTGTTGATTGACGCCAGCAGAGGGCTAGTGGTAGAGCACATAGAGCGCTGGAAGTCGGAGCCAGGAGAGGTGAGCTGCAGGGCTCACAAGCAACTGATGCATTTGTTGCGTTCTTTTTTCAATTTACTCTAACTCGCGTCAGCATCAAGTGACTCACGTTAGCATTGGAATTCAAGGTTGCAGCTGCTTTACGCAAGCTTACAACAGGGGGTTTGTGCAGCACTATGAGCGCTGCAAGTAGGAGCAATGTGGTTGTGCTGCTGCTGCTGCCGCTGCTGCTGCTGCTGCTGCTGCCGCTGCTGCTGCTGCTGCTGCTGCTGCCTCCTCAGGTTGTGCAGCGTCTGCTGAAGCCCGCCTCCAAGATCCCTGTAGATCTAAAATCCACTGTGTGTACAATTGGCTGACTAGTTACCTTGCGGCTGCTGCTGCTGCTGCTGCCACCTCTGCAGGTTGTGCAGCGTCTGCTCAAGTCGGCCTTCAAATCCGTGGTATGATATAGATTCATCTGTGTGTACAACTGGCTAACCTGATACCTTGCTGCTGCTGCCGCCGCCTCTGCAGGTTGTGCAGCGTCTGCTGAAGCCCGCCTCCAAGATCCATGTTGTAACATAAAATCATCTGTGTATACAACCGGCCACCTTGATACCTTGCTGCTGCTGCTGCTGCCTCTTCAGGTTGTGCAGCGTCTGCTGAAGCCCGCCTCCAAGATCCCCACCAACCAGTGGGAGAGCTTCATGGCCAACCTCAGCGCAGGAGACGCCAAGGGCTGCTGGTGAGCCGCTTTGTAACATGTTATGTAACATGTTACATCAGCAGCAATGTCAAGGCGGGCAGTGTGTGTGCAAGCGCTGCTGTATTGCATCTGTGCAGTAGTTTCTTGACGTCTTGACGCCCATCCAACGATGTAGTGGGCCAGAGCTTTGCTGTGTCATTCTGAGCACCGCTAGCTGTCCATGGATGCACATTTAGGTTGCTGCGTATGCTTTCCGCAGCACAGTATCATGCCTGCTTCTGCCAAAGAGAACATCACTCTGGCATATGTTCACAGCCGCACTTTGCCTGCTGTGCTGCGCCTGCTGTATGGCTGCAGGTATGTGGTGAACCGCAAGGTGGCGCTGTACGCGGCACCAGTGGTGGCGCTCTCGCTGGCAGTGCATGCAGCCACAGGTGGGAATGAACAGGATCAACAACAGCAGATGATGCTGGCTGGCTGGCTTTGCTGTGCTTCTTGCTGGTTTACTGGCTTGCTTGTTGGCTTGATGATTCAAACCGCATCCATCAATGGCATGTGGGATCATGTCATTTCTGTCACATGCTGTCCTGTCCTGCTTGCTGTTGATCATATCGGAGCTATGATGGAAAGTGCTGCGTCGCCACCGTGGCCACCCCAGCTGCAGCGGACTTTGCAGCGCGCAAGCACTAGATACAGTTGGTATCAACACACACACACACAAGCCTGCAGTAATTGTGGCTCACTCCGTGTCTCTTGCTATATGATTCATCATGTTGCGCAGGTCACGGTCTGCCAGGCCTGCTGGGGGCGGTTTGGTGGAGGCGCTGTCTGGTGCACTCCATTAGAGAGCATCACACCTGCCGGGCTGACTGCTTGCTGGCTGCTGTATGCACTGCCTGCTGTGTTTACTTTGCGACAGGTCTCGGCCTGCCGGCGTGCTGGGAGGCAGCGTGGTGGAGGTGCTGGCTGGTGTAACGCAACAGAAAGCATCACACCTGCCTCTGCTACGAGCTCACTGTTTGCTGTGTGCTGTGCTGACTGTCTGCTGTTTCGTCTGCGGTTTCACAGGTCACGGCCTGCCGGGCGTGCTGGGGGGCAGCGTGGGGGAGGTGCTGGCTGGTGCACTGCTGGCGGCTGGCCTGGGCACAGAGGCGTTCAAATACATGGAGGGCACAGGGCAGATATGAACAGGGTGATCCATGGCGCCGGGCACTGCCATTGGTCATGACAAGATTGGGATGTTGTAGCGCATCTCAGCTGTGCAAGATATTCGGCAGAAGAGTATGTTCAGCATCAGGCGGTTGGCGCTCAACAGTTGTGTTGAAATATGATGCGATGCATTGGCATGTCTGTTTAGACAAGTTCATCATTACGACAGTGGTCATCCGGGCTTGAGGGCTGACTCTGCTGCCACAACACCAGTAGCGTGTCATTGGAAGACGCAAGTATGAGAGTTGAGGTTATACCATGGGTGGTGTAGGAGGGCACTTCTGCATTCAGGTTCCCCAAGTTATGATGGCGTGGTCCTGCTGTGTACTCTGTACAGCATTGTTGACTCAACATGTATGGTTACAGCACGACATCCAGTGCACCAACTGGTTGAGAGCGCAGCGCAGTGTCCGCACACAAAACACACGCTTTTTTTGATTGCGTGGCTTGTATCATGGTGTTGAACAGGCTGGTTTGGTCTCAGGCTGCATATTGTGCTCAGCGCGGTTGTTATGTTTGGTGCCACCAATTGCAAGTGCATGCGCAGGGCTGCCAGCAGGTGACATTGTACAACCTGCCAATGGTCGCTGCAGAGTTTGACAGCTGTAGTGTCGTCCATTATGTTGTGAGTGGGATGTGTGGCTTTGAAGCAACACAGCATCGGCAAGCTTGCAAGTGCATGTGTGGGTTGCGACCAGCAGTCATGGATGCAGCGGCAGCAGTAGCAGCACTTTTGAAACTGGCAGCTGCAGCCTGGCCCAGGGCTGTAGCTCACTGCCAGCAGCCATATGGCACCTGCCATGTTGTAAATTACATAGGACTGTTTTGCTTATTTAAGGTTATCCACAGTTCTGTTGGGTCACGTTGGACGTTGCGACAGCTCATGGGACGAATCGCCACAGTTTGTACGGCGCCAAGTTGGGTGACAGGACTGACACGACCTGTGCTGTGAATGGCGATTTGTGTAGCCGGTTGAGTGGACATGCGTACTCACATGGTAAACGACACAGGCTTTGGCACTTTTGCTGTAGCATGCTGCGTCTCGCGTGCTGAAGGCTTGGTCACTGGTCAATTTCGACACGTTGCCGTTCAACTAAGAAAGCTGCTGAGAATTTGAAAGATCGATTCAAGTTTTTCCGACAGAAGGTAACACTCCAGGGCATCTACGTTGGTTGTGCTGGAGGGCGAGTTGCGGAGCCAGCGTACGAAGGTGAGCGTGCTTCCTAGCCACGGACCCTTGTCCAGATGAGCTTAGGTCCTTTGGCTGTACCGTTAGTGTGCCCAGCTCTTGCTGCTTGCAAGTGCGTGTGGAGCGTACAGCGCCCAGAACCAGTGCTACAGCTGCCTGCTGCAAATCATGATCAGGTGCTGATTTGTGTCAGACGCATGCACTGCTACAAACTATTGACCCTAAGCACCTCGGACGTGTATAGTAAGACGCGTTGCGCTCAGACTCCTGCCCACTACTATTGTACTTGCTGCCAGGTGTCACCAGCACTGCTGGGCTGTAGCAGTAACATGGATGACAACACAAGTCAGCAGGAGATCGCTGCGACATCCCAGCCACAAGTGAACCAAGCCACTGCGCAGCTGCATGTTTCACAGCAGCAAAAAAAACATGAGCAGGGGCCACAGCAGCCAGTACTAAGCAACCTTGGCGCTAATTGTCTGTCGCAATGCCAGCAGGCACTACACACCCTGCAGCAAAATGGCTTCCAGGTGCATTTGCAGCCTGCAGAAAGCCAGCTTCCTGCACTGATCCAGCTTGCAGGAAACAGCCAGCCAGCCGCATTCCTGCAAGCTGGGAGAGGTGAAGAGCAGCAACAAAGGGCGTCAGCAGCACATGAGGCACTACAGTCACTGCTGCAAGGGTGTTTGCTAGGCACAGCTTGGACAGGTGGCAGCGTGATAGCACCCAGTGTGTCGGAACAACAGCAAGAAGCAGCAGCGCCAGCAGCAGCAGCAGCGGCAGCGGCACCAGCACCAGCAGCAGCAGTGATAGCAGCAGACGCAGTTGCCACAATTGTTGCCCCACGCCGCGGAGCAGCAAAGCAGCAGCATGGGCAGCAGCAGATGTCACCACCATCCCCAGCAGCCGCAGCAGCAGCAGCAGCGGTGAGCAACAGGCAGACCCAAAAATCACGTAAGCGCAAGGCAGCAGAAGCAGCATCAAGAGATGTAGCAGGGCCCACAGAACCAACATGCGCAACAACAGCAGCTGGGGATGCAGAAGCAGCAGAAGCAGCAGCAGCAGCAGCAGCAGCAGGAGATGCAGACAGCAAGTACAAAGACAGCCAATTGCTGGCTTTCGGACAGCAGCTTGCAGATCAAGTATTAGCGCACGTCAGAAGCATCGAGGTATCAGCGGGTGCTGCAGCAGATTCCCCCAGCAGTCTAGCTGTCACAGCAGTGATGCAGCTGATGCAGCCGATCGTGGATAGGATGCTTCAGGAGAATGCATACGTGCTAGGTGAGCCAATTACAGCTGAATACAAGGCTTACATTGCAGACATCGGCAGAAAGGGCGGCAGCAGCAGCAGCAGTGGTGGTGGTGAAGGAGATGCAGCGGGAGTGCTGCGATATCAGCACATGGAGCAGGTGGGCGCATCTGTGTTGCAATGCAAGCTGCTCAGACAGGCAATGCACTGACGGTTAGAGCACAGGCTGTGGTGTAGTGCTGCAGTGCGCTGCATCACATAGATTACATTTCAACAGACTACATTACATTACACTTCTTGTTGCAGCGCACACCCAATAACCTTCAGCACGATGAACAGGGACAATCCTTGCACCCAGCCGGCCATGGCACACATGCAGGAAGTGCGCTGGACATACTGCAGGCTGCAGACACTGGCTGTGCCTCACACCCTGCACACCATCGCCTCACTGTCGCTTCAATCGCTGCTGCTGTACACTGCTGTTTGTTGCTGCAGCTGTTCAGCCAGGTGAACGTGGGCGAGGCGAGCAAGCAGCTGGGCATCGGCAAGACAAAGTTCAAGGCCATCTGCAGAAGCTTCGGCATCATGCGCTGGCCATACAGGTGGGATGGCCTGCTCTTGTGCCTCCTTGGTCCTTTCTCCTTTGTCCATTCTATGTCACGCATGAGTCAGCAAGGGTATGTATTGTTCTGGCACTTCAGTTCGTTTTTCTACCTGCAACCTATATTTGCATCATGCGCTGGCCATACAGGTGGGAGAAGCACAGCCTGTTCTTTAGCTTCTTTGGGTTGCTTTTCAAAGTGGCATCTGCAACTCCTGTGTGGTGTGCATCCTGTCATGTTGCAATGCAGGAAGCTCTGCAACATGTTGTCACAACGGTTGTTTGTTCAAAAACACGTTGTGCATGCCCTCATGTGTAATGCAGGGAATTCTGCAGCATCTACCTGGCTCAGGAGTACCTGGACGCCAAGAGCAGCAAGGCCCAGGCAAAGGACGCGCCGCTGCTGCCAGGGCGACGACTGCTGCTGCTGCACGCGGTGCATCTGCTGCAGCAGCACCCCAACATGGAATTCCAGGGGCACCCAGCATACGTGCTCACACAGGTATGTGTGTATGAAACTGTGTATTTCAAATGACATGGTACACCTGCAGCTGCACCTGCTGCAGCAGCACCACAACATGGAGTCCCGGGGGCACCCAGCATACCTGTATGAGCTCACACAGCATTGCGAATGCCCTCAGTGGCTTGGATGCCATCTACGATGGCGAACAGCCTATGTGACGCCTCACCTCTCAATGCTGCACATTGTACAATTGCTGCTGCTGCTGCCGCGCTGCACCTCCAGGTGCTGCACAAGCAGAAGCACAAGAAGCGCAAGACGGAGGAGCGCCACGCAGACGAGTGCGCAGCACAGGTGCTCACACACATACGCGCGGCAGGCAGCAGCAGCGGCAGCAGCAGTACGGAGGCAGCAGCAGCAGCGGCAGCTGGCCGGAAGGTGCCGGCTGTGCCAGCTCCTTAAAGGGTGTTTGATGATGCTCTGCCGGAAGGAGCACGCCTGGGCATTGACCGGAGCTGCAGACAATGACTCATTGTCGTGACGACATGGGAGTTTGAGCACATGCACTCAACAATGATGCGTGTTCTATATCAGCACTGCTGAAGGTTTCGGACAGATCAGAAGCCCCAAACCTTGTGTTTGAACCTCCAATTGCTCAGTTGACTTGGATTTTCTCAAGTCCTGACTATGGCAAAAGGGTTGCGCACCTCAGCTTATTATGCTTGTTGGAAAAGCAGTGCTTGCACGAATTTGTCCAAAGTTGATGCGGCTGATGACTGGCCATGGTGACGGCTTCGTCCATCACAGGTTGAGCCGCGAACTGGGTAAACTCAAGGCCATGATATACGCCTCGCCGATTGTCGGACGAGAATCTCACTGCACAGTTACATGACAAACATACGTATGTCATAGCATGCACTCCTCAAACGCACCAACACTACTGCAACTGCTGAGCAGCAGACAGCTTGCAGTCAGCAGCGCCTCACCAAACAATAATTGTTCACGCTGCTTAAGCACCGGCCACTGCTCTGTGCGCAACAGCTGTTGCTACAGTATCAGCAGTGAATCACCCTGATGCTACTGTGTGTAGCAGTAGAATGCAACCTTCAATCCTTAACACAGTACACCAGAAGCTATCCTTGACAACTTGCACGCTACATTACTGCCGTGCCTGCTGCTTCCGCCGCTTGCCGCTGCTGTTACGCCGCCGCTGCTGCTGCTGTGGCTGCTGCTGCTGCTCCTGCATGAGCGTGTCGCCACCGCCCCCAAACAAATCGTCAAACGGCCCGGCCCTGCCATACCAAGCAATGGCTTCTTGTTCCTCTGCTTCATCCTCCTCCTCATCTACTGCAAAGAACGTAGCTGGATCGTGTTTGCTCCAGCTCACTTTCTGCTGCTGCTGCTGCTGCTGCTGCTCGTCCTCTTGCTGCTGCTGCTCACTGCCTGGACCCGGGCCAGCATCTGTTGCGGCTACCCCTGCTGCTGCTGCTGCAGGTGCAGCTTCTGTTGCATCGCTCTCAGGCATGTCAAAGAAGCCTCCGTCGTTATCATCATCGTCATCACCAGAACCCTGGTTGAAGGCATAGCCCTCGGCGGCTGCACTGCTGCTGCTGCTGCTGCTGCTGCTGGCTGTAGTGCCTCGCGCCTCTGCTTCTGCCTCTGCAAGGTATCTGTCAAAATCTTCCTGGCCGATCGCCTCTTGGATCTACAGTCACAAACAGTATAGCACAGTATAGTGAAGCCGCAAGCAGTACACTGAAATACACTGCTGCTGGGTCTACAGTCACCAGAAGCACATGTCAGGAGACACGAGAAAGCATACCAACGACAGTGAGAAGGATTCAGTTTGCTGGACTGTGCAGCCTTTCTGCTATGGTTGCAGGAAAATTGTAGATATAGATAGCAAAGCCTTCCTTGCCAATGCCTCTTTGGTCTCTACACTGGATCAGGGTACAGTGCTGGACATGCAGAAAGCAGTATGCGGGGAGCATCATCTGCATCATCTGCTGCTGCGCATACGTGCCGCTGTTGCCGCTGAGTTACCACCAAACTCCGTTGCAGCTTATCCAGGAGGTATCAAACCACTCGCCGCTGCTGCCGCCACCCCAAATAAAGACATGCTGCTACTGCTGCTGCTGCTGCTGACAAGTTGTGCTGAACCCACTGAACCCACTTAACAACGCGCGAACATAGCATTTGATGCAACCCTGCTGACAACACAGCAGCCCCACTCACCTGCTCCAGCTCATCCAGTGAGTCGTTTAACCACGCGACAATGCTGCCGCCACCTCACACACACAACAAGCTGCTGCTGCTGCTGCCGCAGTATCCTGCTGCTGACAAGGCAGCAGCCCCACTCACCCGCTCCAGCTCATCCGGTGAGTCGTCATGCTCAAAGGATAGATACACTACAAGTTTTTTCTTACTGTTTGTTTATCAAATTTTTTGAATTAACTTAGCAGCCCCACTCACCCGCTCCAGCTCATCCAATGAGTCATCATGCTCAAAGCGCACTTCAGGCGTCAGACGAAGCTTCAACGCCTGGCCGATGCGGCTGCGCACATACCTACAGCACACACGCAACCGTAAATCAGTACCTGCTACCTACGTAAGATGTCATGCTGGGTCTGCAGCAATATGGCCAGATGACGATCAGCAAGCGGGTCTGTACGTAACACTCCTGCAGGGCTACCGGCTGCAACAGTACATCATAAGACTGCTGACGCTGCATGTTGTATAGCCTGATGTTTGATTGGCTTGCTACAGCCGCCGCCGCTGCTGCTGCTGCTGTTGCTGCTGCTGCCGCTGCTGCCGCTGCCGCCGCTGCTGCTGCTGCCGCTGCCGCTGCCGCTGCTGCTGCCGCTGCTGCTGCCGCTGCTGCTGCCGCTGCTGCTGCCACTGCTGCTGCCGCTGCTGCTGCCGCTGCTGCTGCCGCTGCTGCTGCCGCTGCTGCTGCCGCTGCTGCTGCTGCCACTCACGGCGCGATGCGCTTGAGGTTGCTGATGGCGCGTTCCTTGCCCAGCTCGTCACTGTACACCGACACGTACGCCTTCACCACCTGCAGCAGCAGCATGCAGGAAAGGGGCACAAACCTACTGGTGACAGATACGCAGCGCGACATACCAGCACGACATACCAGCTCGCGGTTTGAGGTCTACACAAGCTTGATGCTGTGTCCACTGCTTGTGCTAGACGCCACACTAACCGCCTGCAGCTATAAGCCGCCAACAGCATCCACGGTCTGCAGATGCTACGCCACGAAACAAGATGTATGCTCTAGCATCACAGCCAGCATGGAAGCCGCACCTGCAGGTCGTTTGACACGTACACGTGCGTGATGCTGGCCACTGCTTACGCTCACCCCCGCACCACTACACGCCTGCAGCAACAGGCTGCCAACACAGCACGTACATGGCCTGCAGATGCTACGAAACGAACGTGTAATGTTCAGGGCAGATCAACAGCTGTAGCAGCCAGTGCGCACCTGCAGGTTGTTTGACACGAACACGTACGTGATGCTGGCCACTGCTCAAGTCCACCCCACCACACTACACGCCTGCAGCAACAGGCTGCCTGTCTTGCAGTCACATCCATAGCCTGCAGATGCTACGCAACCATGAGCGACGCACATGCCTGCCAGTCGTTTGACGTGTCACGTGTCAAACGACTGGCAGACTTGCGTGATGCTGGCCACTGCTTCGCTCAACCCCCGCACCTTCACACGCCTGCAGCTACAAGCTGCCAGCAGCACACCAATGGCCGGCAGATGTTACACAATGAAGAAGGCTCTAGTATCACAGAAATGGGCCCTACCTGCAAGTCGTTTGACACATACACATGCGTGATGCTGGCCACTGCTTACGCTCAACACCCCACTACACGCCTGCAGCTACAAACCTGCCAACAGCACATCCCTGCCAACATCACATCCATGGCCTGCAGCTGCCACGCAACGAAGGCGTTCAGGTCAGATCACACAGCAATGAAGCCGCACCTGCAGGTCGTTTCACATGTATACGTGTGTGATGCTGGCCACTGCTTATGCACAACCCCACACTACCTGACTGCAACAACGGGCTGCTAGTCTTGTAAAAGCACCTGATCACCAGCTGTGACAGCCAGTGCGCACCTGCAGGTCGTTTGACACGTACACGTGTGTGATGCTGGCCACTGCTGACAGCTTGTCATCCAGCCCGGAGCGGCGCTCAGGGCAGATCGCCTCCTGCACCACCTGCGCCGCCAGCAGCAGCAGCAGCAGCACCAGCAGCAGCAGCAGGAGCCGTGAAGACCTAGCGCAACACACATGCGTGATTGTACGCAACAACAGACTTGCAACTTGCTGCAACTGCGGCCGCCATGCCGGTTTCCAGGTCAGGGCAGCTGAAGCTGTCCCTGCTAGCAATGAACCTCTGCGCCTGCTGCTGCTGCTGCTGCTGCTTGCTGCTGCTGCTTGCTGCTGCTGCTTGCTGCTGCTGCTTGCTGCTGCTGCTGCTGCTGCTGCTCGCACCTTATCATAGATGAACATCTCGCTGATTTCCCGCTGAATCTGGCTGGACACCTTTGCGACTCTGCGGGGGTGGGCCTGCAGCACAACAAAACAGCACAGAACAGGAGAAACAAACCGCAGCTGCTCAGCACATCTACACGTCTACAGTTGATGGTTATAGGCATGCAGACTGACAGGTCATGACGCTCTATTTAATTGTGGTTGTGACATGCAAGTGTCGGTGCCTGCGGCTGCGGCTGACAGAAGAAGAGGAGGTACACTGGTTTTTTATGCGGCTACGCCGGAACTGACACATCATTGAAAACGCAGCTGCAAACAACGCAGCATCAACTGCAACTGAGAATGCTGATATGCTGCTGGAGTTGCTGACTGGATGTCAGGCCTGAGTGCCAGGCTGTCACACGAGAGGAAGGGAGCACGGCAATACAAAACAGCACATGCTGACAAGCAGTGTAACAACCAATGTGCCTGCTTCGTGCCAAGAACTGCGTGGCTGTTGAGCTTCTACTGTTGCTTCCGGAGCATTACACACAGCCACATCCTGCTGCTACTGCTGCCAGCCACAAAGCGCTGCTGCTGTCGTGCATGAGCTGGCTAGATGCGTACCTTGCATATGATGCCATCTCCGCGTTGACGTGTGATGACTGGTACTGGCAGCATGCGGGCTGGAGCACCAGCAGTGCTACATGGCCGAGACCGGCTGCTGGTGCCGAAAGGACTACACTGTGCATGCAGTGTCGACTGCATTGTGCTGGTGCCACTGAAGCTCTAAAAATACAGAAAAAGACGAATGTAAAGCTGGTTTACAGCAAGCACGATTTGAAGTTGCAGCCACGCAGTAAACCTTGGCTCACTGGTTGTGGAGTTTGACCTGGTTAATGAAACTTGCATGATTGTTTAGGCTTAACAAGTTTCAGCATTCATGCAAGTGCCTTGCGGTTGCAGCGGGGTTCTGTTATTAATTTCGTTTGTTTTCCGGCGCCATCCTGCTGCTTAAAGCGCCAGATCCATCCCGCATGCAGTACCTGCGTGAGATAAGCATTGCTGTTGTTACTGACTGCTCTACCGCCGTCTCGACGCTTGCACTTGCCTTGCCACTACAGACTGCAGTCAACAATGGCTCTGCTGCTCTCTCGCAACCTCCCTGGCCTGGGCCGCTCAGCTGCTTGCGGCACCCTCCGTAGGCAGGTGTTCCTGGCACCAGTGCGCGCTGCTACTGATGGTGCTGCTGCTCCCAAGCCTGAGACAGTAGGCAAGGGCATGCTGGCCAAGCACCTTGCGGAGGATCAGGATCTATCAGTCAAGAAGGCCACCGAAATCATCGATGCCGTGCTGGACGACATCATGCTGTCCGTGGCCGAGGGCAAGGTGGTCACGATCCCTGGCTTTGGCTCCTGGAAGAGGCGCACACGCGCAGCGCGCAAGGGCAGGAACCCGCAGACAGGTGAAGCTATTGATATTGCCGAGAGCGTGGCACCTGGCTTCTCTGCCGGCAACGTCTTTAAGGGTGTGGTGAAGAAGGGCAACTGGGAGGCATTCGAGGAGTGGGCGAAGGAGGAGAAGGCAGCAGCAGCAGCAAAGAGGGCAGCAAAGAAGTAGTAAGCTCGCAGCAGTCAGCAACAAGGCAGCTGTCTGGCTGTGAAGAGTGCGTGTATGCTTGCAACGCCAGCGCTGCTGCTGCCGCTGTTGTTGGCAGCAGCGTGCGCATGCAGTGGTGTATGATACTCGTGTAATAGGCTGATCACAGCAGCAGGAGTTGAGGTTGTCAAGGCAACTGTTTCTTGCTGCAGGGAGAGGCAGCCTGCTGGGCTGCTGTTCGGTTAGACGTGGGCAGTACAGCAAGTGGTTTGTACATCAGTGCTGCTCGTGTGCATTGTGCTGCTGCTGTGCCAGCTTGCTGCTGTAGTGTGTACACAGCAAGTACTGCACGCAGAAAGCAGTGCTGCTGCCCTTTGAGTAGAGTGGTTTGATCTGCATCCTGTGCAGCAAAGCATGCCGTGTCATGCCTGCTGTGTTACTGATGTTTGTGCAGCACAGCCAGTTGTGGGGATTCCCCTTGTGCACTTCCGGATAGCAATGGTTGATTGTTTCACTTTGTCGCCTTTGATAGCACTGCAGCGTTGAGTTGTGCTGCAACAAGCATAATCTCAAGGGCTTTTTGTTGCAGCAGCCCCTGGGTAGCACTGCTGCTGCTGCTGCTGCTGCTGCTGTGGTTGGGCGCGTATGTGGGGCAGGATTCTATGCTATGCTTCATGGGATGCTAAATGATGGCAGCGTTGGCGTCGGTAACAGATCTCTGTATGGCATTAACTGGATGTCGGCATCCGGTCGAGCTGGCAGGGTATTGCTGATGCAGCTGCAGTATTGGTGCAGGGATCCCTTTCACAAGCGCTGCCTGCATGTTGCAGACAAGTGGCTAGCTCAGTGGCAGGGCCACAGCAGCAGTATGCGTGTGCGGGAGTGGCAGCAGAGGCAACACAGCAGGCTACATTCCCTACAGCCTGTACAGCCTGAGGCTGTGCCACAACAGCCTCAGGCTGTTGTGCAACGGTTGCAGATACTATCAGTGGCACTGAACACAGGAACCAGGCTTCCTTACTCAGTATGGAAAGGAGCCAGATTACTCCTCAAAAGATGGTCAGCGTCACACTGGTGATAATCGCCATCATTGTGCAAAACAACAAGGGCCTTGTCCAGGCCTTGAGGGCCCCTGGGACGGTCCCAAGCTCAGCTGGCAGCATTTCAGCGCCTGTCAACGGCAAAGTCTGCCTGCTGCTGAACCCGTGCTTAGCACGGCGTGCTACGCCACCTGCTGGCAGCAAAGAGCATGTCTGACATGGATGGCTTCCAAAACTACATCTCACCAAAACTACGGTCGAAACCAGTGCAAGACCACCACACGCAACCAGTGCAAAAAAAACACCTGGAGACAGGCTCTTGTAGTGCTTATTGTGTTCCCTTCATCACTAGGTGACTGTGACAGTCAAACAACGCCCCCCGCTGCCAAGCTTCTGCCAAGCAGATCACTTGCCTGAAATAATAAGCTCAAAGTGCTTTGTGCGTTCATGCTGCTTCTGCCCCACTACTACCTTGGACCCACTGCCTTTCAGTGGAAACTCCGGCTCATGATACGGATATCCGCTGCAGAACGTCGTGCCGACGTTCTCTTTCGATTTTCCCCAGAGCTGGCATCGTCCATGATCCCTCGCTCCTGCTGCCGCAGACTTCGAGTAAAAGCACGGGTAGCTGCAGATGTGCGTGGCAATCGCCCACGGCATGATCATGCAGCCGTTAAGGGTCTCGAGCTTCTGCCACGCCTTTGGTTGAACCGGCATACCTTCTGCTGTTAGCGTGATGTCGCCACCTACTGGTGCGTAGTTCCAGCTTGTGACGCCTGGCAGGGCAGTTGGGAACATGGAATCCTGGCAGGCCATCATGTGTGGGGCACAGGGCACTTGCGGAATGATGTCCCACTTGAAGGCGATCCTGCAAGCAAGCACACACAGCAATGGATGATGTAAGCGGTTGACCAAGTCATCAGGAACAATGGTCATGTCGTTCTCACCACTGCAGTCACTGCCTGTGTGAGCGTATGCATTGCCAACAATCATGGACAGCAGCACTGTACTACGCACCTGCACAATCTCAGCATTGGCACTCTGTTGCTGTTTTGAAACAAACAGCAGTGTGCCCTTGTCATGTAACAGACGGCCTTGCAAGTCTGCGCATGCATGAACCACACCATACGACAACATCACCAAATCACGAGCACTGCCCCACACCCTACAGCCTGTGACGTAGTGCTGCCAGTTGATTAGGGGCCCCTGCTCACCTGCGCGCATTGACGCGCTTTTTATATTCTGCCACGAGCGCGTCGTTGCCCACATTGGGCGGTGCGAACAGCAGCGCACCAACTGCAACCAGCGGCTTGCCTGCTGCTGCCAGCTTCTCATCAAGCAGCACCTGCACACTACATGCAGCAGCAATGTGGGCTTATTAAACAAACTTTAGGTTCAACGGTTGCCAGATGCTAGCCTAGCAACGGTTGCCACATCAGGTGTTGTGAGCCGATTAGAAGCGTCCCAGCACACATACATGCAGCAGCGAGAGGCAGCATTGGGTTAACCGTTGCAGCATGAGGGAGGCAGGTGAGGGGAGGGTTGCATGACCCGAGAGCTTTGCGAGACAACAGAACACAGCAATGCAGCAGCTGTCAGACGGCACGGCACACCAGTGCATACAAACTTAGGGAGCCGGCTGTCCCGCAGGATTCAAGGCATTGCCTGCTGCTGCCAGCTTCTCATCAAGCAGCACCTGCAAGAATGCATGCAGCAGCCTGCGTTCGCTCCAATGCCAGGTTACAGTGCTGCTTTGCTTCATGTACATATATGCAGCAGCGAGAGACGGCACCGCGTTGCAGCATGAGGGAGGCAGGCAGGGGAGGTTGCCTGCTGTACCTGCGGTACATGCTGGATTTTCTGTACCAGGCGATACATGGGAAGTGGGGCATGTACATACCAGTCAACACATGGGAAGTGGGGCATGCAACAGCAAGCGGTGGACATGCACTGTACGCAGCTGTGTTAGTGTAGCAGCACAACTGGTTGGACGCTCTCTGTTCATCCGAAATGCTGCTGTTTCCAGCACTGTGGCTTTACAGGGCAGCTGCGTGTGACCCGAGAATTCTGGGAGGCAACAATCACAGCAATGCAGCGGCTGCCAGACTGCACGTCACACCACTGCAAATAAACTTTGGGAGCCAGCTGTTCCCCAGGATTTGAACCATTTGTAACAACAATGTAACAATTTGCCGCACCTGTGCCTTGTGTGACAGCAGCGTCGCCATTGCAGCGCCTAGGGAGTGACCGCCAATTGTAACGTCAGTAACGATCCCCTGCACAACTTCCTGCAGCAGGATCCCTTCTAGCGCTGGCCACAGCAGGCCTGCCCCAAAAGCAAAACCCTTGGACACCATGCCTGGGTAACTGCCATCCTTTGTCTGCACGTATGTCATATCTGCAACACATGCATGTTACAGCAGCCGGCAGAGCACACAGCACAGCGTAAAAACACGTTTTGGTAGCATCAGCTTGAAACTGTAAGGCCAATTGCAGTTAGCAGTGCATTAGCTGCCAGCTGTTTTCAAAGGCGCATTTGCTCACCAGTAGTGCGTGCCGCCTTCAGCTGCCAGCAGCGCTGCTGTGTCGTCAAACTTGACAAGCTGCTGCTGCTGCTGCTGCTGCTTCTGTCAACACTGTGTTTGGGTGCTCACCAGTAGTGGGTACCACCTTCAGCTGCCAGCAGCGCGTCTGTATCGTCAAACTTGCCAGCTGGCAGGGGCCGCCTGTCTGGCAGGGGCTGAGGGATGGCCTCCCCTGCACAGGTTGGCATTACAATATAGTACATTGCATTACATTACATTACATTGCGTTACATTACACTACATTACATTACATTACATTACATTACATTACATTACATTACATTACATTACATTACATTACATTACATTACATTACATTACATTACATTACATTACACCCTCTACTCAACCAGAAGTGGGAACCTCCTCCAGGACTCAACGGAAGGCTCATAGGGGGAAGCAACAGCAACATATGCAGATGCTTGCCAACAACAGCTTGCTCTGCTGCGGCTGCAGCAGCAGGGCTGCTAACGCCCCTGGAAGCTACATAATGTGGTGCATATGCGGCTGTCGATGCTTTGATTGATGTTCCTCACAAGTTACAGAAGATGGTGCTGCTGCCAACCAGCGTCACAGTGTTGCAGGCGCTAGTGCTGCTGTTGCTGCTGCTGCTGCTGGTGCTGCTGCTGCTGGTGCTGCTGCTGCTGGTGCTGCTGCTGCACGTGCTACTGTTGCACATGCTGGCGAGGACCACTTGTGGCTGATGTTGATGCAACATTGCGCCATTCAAGAACACAGCAAAGCCAGCATATTCGTGCTTCTCTTGTGCTGCTGCTGCTGCTGCTGGTGTAGCCGCACCTTTGACTGATGTGGATGCAACATTGCTTCATCACATGTTGACAGCACTGGCAGCATGCTTGCACAACTGCTTCTGCTGCTGCTGATTGTCACCGCACCTGTGGCTGATGTGGATGCGACAGGTGCCTGCTTGTGTGGCTTGCACTCCCCACTGACCCTCTTGGTGACGTCATCAATCAAATCCAAACCTGCACAACAAAAAATGATACTAATTGACATATTCGTTGCCAGGGCAAGCACACTAACAGATAACAACTGCAGGCAGATCAAGCACCTCTATCAGCGTGACTCCTATTTTGCATGCAGTTGCTGGCGGCGGCAGCAGCAGCAGCAAGCCCGTTGCATGTGAGGTGACGCTGCTGTCCTGTCAGCAATCCTGTGCCTTTGGTTTCACCTCTGCTTCTTACTACCATGCTGCACTGCTCTGATGCTCTCGTCAAGAGCTTCAGATGCAGCTGCAGAATCTTCTGCTGAAGTATTCAAGACAGTAGTTCTGATCGTGATGATATAACTCCAACTTTGCCCACCTGTGTAGGTCAAGACGTTGGCGTTGCCCATGCCAAAGCTCTTGCAGATGTTGGCTGGGCTGACAGTTATGGTATTTTTCAGAACCCTGGTTGCTTTACTGCTGCAGCTGAAATTGCCCAGGCCAGAGGCGAGAAGAACGCTCCTGTAGATGCTTTGCGAAGTGACACCTGGCAGCTGCACTGCTGCCAGCAGCGCTGCCATGCAGACCAGCAGAACCAGCTGCTTGCGTTCGCCCATCCGCCATGTTTCAATTGTGTACAACCAAATACACTATGTTGCCTTCGCGTAGCGATGCGAACTTCCTTGGCGGGCTGTCACCAGGCACTGCGCGCTTCTGTTGAGTTGGTTGATCACCACTTAGCTGGGCTGCGGTGTTGGAGTGATTTGGAATCACACCACACTGTAAAGCAAAGGTTCTAATGGCCAATATATGTAGTGGTTGGCGTGGATCTCAGTTCACAGGTCTTGTCTGCCTGTTCGCGCCAAGCGTGAAGCCCGCCTCGCAATCGTGGTTCAATCTCAAAAAATGTAAACAAAATATATGTGGTTTCGGTTGAAGAAGTTGAAGTTGATAGTTCTAAGACGTGCAGCGTGCTGCACAAGAGTCCTGCAGACCTGCGCACTGACCTCGCGAGTTGAGAAGACCACTAATCACTGGAAGAGGATATTACAGTCTAGTTTAGATTGTCTGGTGGAAGTGGTGATCGTGTGAATCCGCAGGTAATGTGACGGTTGGTTTGGTCGCAGCAACTGACACAGGACAGCTGCCAAGCTGCTGATCCCCCACTGGGAAGGGCCATGCACAGGCGCCAGAACTGCTAGGTCTGAGTAACTTTCTGCAGTGCAAATCGCCATCAAGTTACACGCTGCCTCGTCAAGCCCAGCTTCAACACTACCCCGCTAGCACTGATGCCACTCCGAGGCTGCAAATCATTAGCTTCCCTTGCAACTGCCATCTCCCAGCCATGGAAGTACCCCACAAATCCCAGCTCCTGATACAAGTGTTGGTACATGGCATATGCCTTGTGAGCATCGTGCACTGCTGGTTGCGGCAAGCGCAGGACTAATAATTGCACCCCCTGCAGTGCCTGATGAGAGTTGGTGAGGGAAAAGCTGTTCATCACATCTAACAGAGTGCTGCTGCTGCTGCTGTCTCCAAGGTCCAAGTACAGCAGTAACAACCTGCAATTGCAGAAAAGTACATTAAAGGATAGTTCAGCCAACGCAGAAAGTGGTGGAGCGACTGCAACCAAGTGCTTGATGACAGTAACAGCAATGTTCCACTGCAGCAGCAGCAGCAGACGGTTTGAAGTGATATGCAACACACCTGTCATGCAGCATGCACCCAGATGCAAACACCCGGCTCTGCCGCACATGTATGACCCAGCCCCGCTGCTCACCTGCTGTCTGCATGCCCCAGCAGACCATTTGAAGGGGAATGCAACACCATGTTGCATGGGAGGCTCCCATGCAGCATGCCACCAGATGCAAACCAGAGTCCGGCTCTGTCACAGAATAAACCAGCATCGCTGCTCACTGGCTGTCCGCATGCTTCAGCAGACCGCTTGAAGGGAAATGCAATACAACATCATGCAGCACGCAGCCAACTGCAAACAAACGGCTCTGCTGCACTCGAGCTTATACAGGTAGGCGCAGCTGCTCACCTGCTGTCTGCATGCCCCAGCTGCTGCCGCAAGCTCTGCAGTGTGTGCACAGGTGGCTCCGCAAACGGATCATGCAGCTGACCCAACTTTAACGTATGTGCAGTGATGTTCGGGTGCCCGCGCACCCTCTGCTGCTGCTGCTGCTGGGTAATATGTGGCTTCCTCTCTTGCTGCTGCTGCTGCTGCATGTCTCCTGTTTGGCCTTGAGGCTCATCTGTCAAGGCAACAGGTTCGTTAGTGATCAAATGCACGCTGCATCCTGCATTTACAAGCTCTAGCTCGGGCCTCAACAGCAGCTGCAAAGTTTCATCTGCTGCAGCCACACCAGTGCTGCTGCTGCTGCTGCTGGAGTTGTCTGTGCTTGGTGCTGCTTGCTTAGCCACTTCCTGCCGCTGTGAGGCGTCAACTTGTTGCCAGCCTGCTGGCAGTGTGCGAATTGAGCAGACCAAGCATTCACCAGCCGCTGCATCTGCTGCCACAGTCTCCCAGCACACTGGCACACTAGCTGCTGCAGGCGCTGCAGCAGCAGCAGCAGCATCATAACGACTGGATGCAATAACAGTGCTTCCTGGTATGTCGTTGCTGCCGTTGCTGCTACTGCTGGATTGTGGCTGTGCTGGGCTAACGAGCAGCCTCAGCTGCTGGCAGGGCTGCTCTGCAAAGCTGCTGCTGTTGCCCAAAAAGTCCAGCACACCAGTGAGGCCCTGCAAGGACACAAAGCTGCTGCTGTTGCCCAAAAAGTCCAGCACACCAGTGAGGCCCTGCAAGGACACATGCAGCACGTGCGGGAAGGTTTGCTTGGTTGTTTTGTCGCCCATTGAGCCTGTCATTGACTCCCCAAACGGGCGGAGTAACTCATGTGAATATTCAAAGAACGGAGGCGAGCCACCACTCTCCCTAAGCTGAGGCTTTTCACCCCATCCAAACAACAGCCAGCTGCTGCTGTTGCACAAAAAGTCAAGCACGCCAGTCAGGCCCTGCGAGGACACACGCAGCACGTGTGTACAGGCGAGCCACCACTTTCCGTCACATGCTTCCCTCTGACTGCTGCAGCCCGATCACACATCATGCATCATACGGTATGGTTGCTAGGGCTGACAAGCAAGTTGCATGTGCTCCTGTGCAGCTAACCCACCCCTTATCTCAAGCTGAAGCTCTTTGCACCCCAGCCTTTACTGCTGCGTCCATAAACATGCGCACAGCACTAAGTAGTACCAACAGATGAGAAGTCAACAACGATTCCAAAACCCGGTGACCCACCTCTTTCCTCAAGCTGAGGCTCTTTGAACCATCCAGTCCCAGCCAGCTGCCAGAAAAGTGGTGCTCGCCAGCAACAGCAGCAACGCCTGTCATGGTGGTGCCGTATGCACAACTCATACCTGAGCTGCGGCTGCAACAGTGGCTGCGGGGTGCATATGATATTGGCGGTGGAGATCTACATGCTGAGGTTTCAGAGAGACTGATTGTTGCATTCACAAAAGGCAGGAACCTGGGGTCATTCTTAGTAAAGGCCAGTCGCATTACGCTATTGCTTTTCAAAGTGGTGCACGCCAGCAACAGCAGCAACGCCAAGCATCACCGGCCAGCTGTCACTGCCAAACCCTGTTGGAGAACCAGCCAGCGTTCCGTTTGCAGCAGCAGCTGCAGTGGCTTGTGCTGCTGCTTGTTTGCCAGCTGCACGCAGCAGTGGCTTTTCGCGAGCCACACGTACCTGCAGCAGCATTTTCACAGCATTGCAATTAACCAGTTCAGGCATGCGCCCCATGCAGCGCCAGCACAACAACAGTCACGGATGCATTTATGAATGCCGCACACATGCCATTCTTCTGCCGTAACTCAACAGCCCACCAGCTGTATGTCCAATGTAACAATGCACAGGCTGCAGGTTTAAGGAGAAGGAAAGCTATCATCTACCATACAACTATCACCAATGAGCTGCAGCAGCTCAATAAAACGGCAGCAGCTCACCGAGCAGTGCCACTCGTTCCATGCGCAGGGAGTGAACCACTGGCGTGGCCCGTACACCACAAGGCTGCTGCTGCTGCTGCCTGGCAGGGTGTACTGCCCCGGCAGATCACCTTTGCGGTTGCCTGTCACCTCCTGCACACACAGCAGAGCGTTGATGCAGTTGTATTCAATTCTTATGCAGCTTTCAACTGAAAGATTGCATGTCTTGTCTGAATGATGGTAGGGCGTGTCTGCTTTACAGAGCCACATAAATCTCTTCCTGCTTCTGCTGCTGCCACTGCTGTCATATAACAACAAGTTCTGGCGCGCTGCTGCTGCTGCTGCTGCTGCTGTCAGTCCATGTAGGTGGCTGCCCCCTGCACCAGCAGGTGGTGTTTTGACGCATACAAAGACACAGTGCTAGTTGCAGCACAACTCACCCTGACAATGTCTGTCAGCATGTGGGGCCCTGTCGTCTTCAACGGCCACATGCCTCTGCCTGCTGCTGCTGCCACTCGTGCTTGTATGGCACGGCCAAAGCGCAGCCACAGCTCGTGGCCTGGCACGCTGGCCATTTGCGCATTGTTGACAGTGTGGCCTTTCTGCATGGCGGCAGCAGCAGCAGCAGCAGCAGCGGAACAAAGAGCATAGTTCAGGCAGCAATTACTCCTCTTGTCCTCCTGGGAGCTTTGAAGGCTGATGGCCATCTGAGCGTCAGTAGCAGCAGCAGCAGCAGCAGCAGCAACAGCAGCTGGGGCAGCAGGACATCTTCAAAGCACACTCAAAATGCCGGGCAGTCTCTACAGATATGCCCACCGTACCTCAGCTTGCAGCACATGCTTGAGCCTTGGCTCCATGCATGCACATGCTGCTGAAGCTTTCAGCGCCGTAGACGGTGTGGAGAGCATGACTTGGCTGCAGCACACCAGACATCAGGCCTGCGGCACATTGTGTCCTCACCTCTGCTTGCATCACCAGCTGTGGTCCCATGAGCCAAGGCTCCATGCTGCTGAAGCATTCACATGTCCAAGTAGAGAGCATACAGTGGCTGCAATTTTGTAACGAGCGACCGCAAAAGGCGATGTCAGGGGAAGCCTGATGCTGTGCTAAGTACTGTATTGCACTGATTGTTACATAATCCCCCACCGGATCGCGGGTTGACCCCAACACGCGGAGTGGCCGCCAGCCCACTCGCGGACTGTTTGAGATCGCAAGCCCACGTCGGGACTAGAACATATCAAAGAGTCCCCTAACCCGGGCTCGAACCTGGAACCTCCCGTGCCAGGGGTCGGCCTGCTCACTAGAGCCATACAGCTGTCGCCAGTGTGCATCAAACCCTTCAGGGTCATCCAAAACACCAGATGCAGTACGGCCCTTATAAGCGGTCCAAAATCGACGCGGATTATGCCGCAAGTCATGCATCAGGCGGGAATGCCACCTACGCTCACATGCACGCTTGGCCCGCCGCTTTGCAGCATTGAACGACTTGAGCGCTGCAGCAGCAGCGTGCGTGTCTCCACGCAACACTGCTTGCCGCAAGGCCTGCAATTCAGGCTTGCACTCGCCAAACCAAGCGTTCGCTTTACGGCCATCCTGCATTCTACCACTCCTACTCTTCGTCACTCCAAAAACACCAGCAGCTGTTGCACACACAGACTCACTCCACTGAGAGAATGCCTCAGTCACTGACAGCTGCCCACCCTGCATTGCACCAATAACAGTCTGACGCCGCTGAGCGTGCTGGGTAGATGAGAGGGCACCAACATATGCCTCACGTTTTTCAGGATTCCATTTCACACACGGTGTAGCAATAGGCTTGAAGGCAGTCCCAGCATGGGTCTGCTGGGGCGCCACCGGCCAGTCCAACACACACAAAAGTGCACAGTGATCAGACAATGCTTGTCTGCCATCAGATATAACTCGAAAGTTTGCAACAGCAGGCAACAGGCAGCGCGACACCATACCATAGTCAATGACACTACCAACACCACTGCGAGAGTAATGTGTTGCAGCACCCGATCTATCCCCTGGTGCACGCCCATTCAAGATAGCCATGCCAGTGCTAGCACACAAATTGATCAAAAGCTTTCCAAAGGCACAGGCAGGCACTGTATCTGAGCTAGACCGCGGCGGCAGAGCATCAGTGGCACCCTGCTGCGGCCCAGTCGGCACGCCCATGTCATCTAGAAGCTGCTGCGCCCCTGCGCCAGACTCATCAACTGAACCTGTGCGAGCATTGAAGTCACCAAAAATGCAAACGCTGCCTGCATGGGCCATGCATTCGGCCCCAATCATGCTGACTTGATTAGCACAAAGGCTGTGCTCACCTTGCAGGACAGCCACCACTCCTGCTGCTGTTGCATGTTCACTGACTTTCATACTTTCCACGCGTTTGGCCACAACCATGCTAAGCGCTTTGCTCACCTTGCACGACAGCCACCTCTCCTTCCTGAAGTGTGACAGCGGCTGCATGGCATCTGCCAGCAGCTGCTGCGGGCCTGCCAGGTAGTTCTGGTGGATTATGCGAGGTATTGACTGACGACCTGCCTGTGCGTACTGCTGCTGCTGCTGCTCAATTTGCTGTTGCTGCTGGGCCTGCTGCATCTGCTGTTGGTTAGCAATAGCTTGCGTGTCCAAGTGACCTGGAAGCTGCAGCCGCTTGCTGCGTCCGGCACCTGCAACTACTGTGCCTGTCAGCACATGAAGCAGGGAGTATGCTTGCAGAGGGAACATGGAGTATGCTTGCAACACGTGTTGGTGATCTGCTACAGCCAGATATGAAGGCTGCCCCGCTGGCAACGCCACAGGCGCAGACGTGCACTGTAGCACATACACACATACCTTGACACACTGCACGTTTGTAACGTGTAAAGCAGCTGCTGTAGCACCAAGAACCTTAAACATCTGCTGTATGTGCTTGGCATCCTAGCAACATGCAAGAGGGGTCCTTGCAGGCACCATCAGCACTGCCTCTCAGTCCCTCTCACCTGACAGTACCTCCTGCTGCTGATCAGGACCTTCGAAGCTGCCCGTAGTGCTCTGTATATGTACGTGTTGGCGCGTATATTGCGTGCTGCTCATCATAGTAGTTCCCACAAACATCAGCAGGCCCAGGCCTGCTGCTCCCAGAGCAGCAGGTGCTCTGTGGTGGGTGCGTATGCCCATCGTATGAGAAGGCAGTGAACGAGGTCCCAGACATTAGCACGCTTGCAACACGCTCAGCTGGAATCGTCTGGCCGTTTGCTGCGTTCTCGCGGGCAGGTGCCAGTTGCCTCGCCAGAGCAAAGCAAAGCAAACGTCGCGAATGCATGTCTTTGAAAACCTTCAGCGTCGAAAATGTCATGTAGCCCCGTATGCGAAGCGCCTTGTTACACTGCGACCGTTACATTGGACGTGCAGGCAACCACGCACAACTCAAGCCAAGCCCATAGCAGCCATGTGACGCAACATCATGTCATGGCATCAGCCCGACACACAAAACTACCTATTGAGTCTTCCTGCAGTCACATTCTGGCGGTGCTTGTACTGCTGCTCCTGAGCTGCACCCTCAAACATCAAACACCGACGCTTGCTGCCTTCCACAACAGCTGCTCACTTGTCCCCTGCTTGCACCATCTTGGCTGCTTCTGCTCCACCAGCAGCCGCTTCATTTGCTACAGCAGCACCAGTGCCAGCGCCATTGCCAGCTGCGTGCCCTCCCACAACACCTGCTGCTGCTGCCGCCGCAGCTGCTGCTGCAGCTGCCAGCATAAGCTGCGTACCACCCTGTCCTGTCGGCACACCTGCTGCACTTACACCGGCTGCTGCTGCCTCTGCCGTATCCCCTACTGCAGCACCTCCTCCTGCTGCTGCTCCAGCTGCTGCTGCTGCCGCCTCTGCTTGCAGCTTCTCAAGTTTCTGCACAAACGCATCCCACACTTTCAGGCACGCCTTGCCCCCCACTTGCACCTTGAACCTCCCAGTGGGCCGGCGCTGCGAGTCCACCTGGGCAATGAGCAGCTCGCCCACCTCTTCCTCTGACAGAGTGCAGGGGAAGTGGTACACCGGCTGCACAGGCAGCTGCAACGACAAAGAAAAACAGGGCCACAATAAAGTGTTAGTCAGAGGACGGAGTTCTTGGAAGCGGTTTGTTCTACCACCTGGGCAATGAGCAGCTCCCCTACCTCTGCCTCTGATAAAGTGCAGGGGAAGTGGTACACCGGCTGCACAGGCAGCTGCAACGACAAAGAAAAACAGGGCCACAATAAAGTGTTAGTCAGAGGACGGAGTTCTTGGAAGCGGTTTGTTCTACCACCTGGGCAATGAGCAGCTCCCCTACCTCTGCCTCTGATAAAGTGCAGGGGAAGTGGTACACCGGCTGCACAGGCAGCTGCAACGACAAAGAAAAACAGGGCCACAATAAAGTGTTAGTCAGAGGACGGAGTTCTTGGAAGCGGTTTGTTCTACCACCTGGGCAATGAGCAGCTCCCCTACCTCTGCCTCTGATAAAGTGCAGGGGAAGTGGTACACCGGCTGCACAGGCAGCTGCAACGACAAAGAAAAACAGGGCCACAATAAAGTGTTAGTCAGAGGACGGAGTTCTTGGAAGCGGTTTGTTCTACCACCTGGGCAATGAGCAGCTCCCCTACCTCTGCCTCTGATAAAGTGCAGGGAAAGTGGTACACTGGCTGCACGGGCAGCTGCAGCGACAGCACATGATAGCGCCACAGCCAAGTGTTAGTTAGAGGACCAGGTGTTTGTATGCGGTGTGTTCTACCTCCGCCTCTGCTAGAGTGCAGGGGAAGTAGTACACCGCCTGCACAGGCAGCTGCAACGACAGAGCAAAACTGGGTGTGGCCGAGGAAATGCAGGGTTGATTAGAGGGCGAGCATTTGTTTGGTGCGTTCTATCAGACCCAAACGATGTAAGGAAGCTATGAAACAGCACATCTATGAGTGCTGCGGGGGCTGCTTCAAACCACCTTCAAACCTGCTTCAACCCAGCGCAAGGCTGAAAACCAGCAGCAGCAGGCACAGCGGCAATGCGTCATGGCATTAGAGGTCAAAGCACAAGGCGCTCATACACCCGGCTGGGTCAACTGCAAACACGCTGATGGGAGTGTACACCAGGCCAAGCAGCCATTCAGCGCGAAAGGGGTGGTGACAATACTCCAGTCAGCGCTCGAGCCGCCAGCAGATTCACACGCCCTCTTTCCCACGAACATGCAGTGCACCCCAGCAGCAGCAGCAGCAAGTGTGGCAGGACATCCGCACCTGTGCGCCACGCAGCGCTGCGTCCAGCAGTGGGGGCTTGGCTGCCATGTCAGGCTTGAACACCTCAACTGTGACATCCTTATAACACCTCTCTATAGCGTCATTTATCCAGGCTTTGCATAGCAGGCAGTGCTGCCTCTGCCGGCGCTTGTCACATGCTAATGGCAGAGTGGAGTGTACTATTTGAATACTCCGCTTCAAACAAATCGCACCTGTGCGCCACGCAGCGCTGCATCCAGCAGTGGTTTGGCTGCCATGTCGGGCCTGAAGACTCCGTGCAGCTCCTGCTGCTGCGTGTCCCAGAGGAACACCAGCGCCTTCTCCCTGCAAGGTGGGCAAGCACAGTGTAACAACAGTATGTCAGGACGTGAGTCACTCCGTGCAGCTCCTGCTGCTGCGTGTCCCACAGGAACACCAGCGCCTTCTCCCTGCATGATATGCATGAGCAAGCATGGGCAAAAGAGGAAGCACATCAGTTGCAATGATGATAGCGCGTCCCGCAGGAACACCAACGCCTTCTCCCTGAACGTTGCAATGCAGCACCGTGTGCAGGTATGTCAGGACGTGCCTCACGCCATGCATCTCCTGCCTCCCCCCCAACACACACACAGGAACACCAACGCCTTCTCCCTGAACGTTGCAATGCAGCACCGTGTGCAGGTATGTCAGGACGTGCCTCACGCCATGCATCTCCTGCCTCCCCCCCAACACACACACAGGAATACCAACGCTTTCTCCCTGACAGTTGCAATGCAGCACAGTGTGCAGGTACGTCAGGACACGAGTCGCAACATGCAGATTGCAGCTCTAGTAACGCCCTGTCCCACATGAGCAGCAATGCCTTCTCCCTGCAAGTGGCTTGAGACGTCCTCAATACTGTTTGCCTTCAAGAACAGCTTGGTCATGTACTCCCACACGCAAGCGCTCCTGTTCAACGCGTTGTCACAACACCACTCCACAGCAGTTTGCAACAGCACCTGCGCAGCAGACCACTCATCTGCCGAAACACCAGCACACAAGCACAAGAGCACAGCTACCACCACTGCTGGACACACTCACCGCTCTTTGTCGCTCTCAAAACGTACATCGTCAGCAAAGGCCGCCACAAGGCACATCTTGCTGATGCACTCCCGCGCCAGCGCAGAGTCCGACACATTAATGCAGCGGCCGCTAACTGAGCGCGAGTTTGGTGGAGCGCCAAGTGTGTTATCTGGCCGCAGCGGCAGCGGCGGCGCAGCAGCGGCGGCTGCCAGGAGTGCTGCACGGCTGATCGGCTGTGGCAGCGCTGCTGCTGCTGCTGCGTCGCGGGTGCTGCCGTCGCCGCGCGCGGGGGCGCTGTAGCGGTCTTGCCTGTCCCTGCAGGGAGGCAATTTCACAAAGTGATCGAAACATGATTGGAGCATATCATGGTGATATGGTGTGGCTGTTTTACCTGGAGTGCCTGGCAGCGCAAGCAATGCAGCACCAATGCAACTGTGCAAATGCCAGACATACTTCAACTGTGCCATGACCAGACGTAGCGCCCGTGCGACTGCATACTACCCGCACCATTATATGCAATACACACTACAAACGTCGCACACACCATTCATTGACTAGGTGGCACACAGTCCCACAGCTCACCTGTCCCGCTCTCTATCCCTGTCCCTGTCCCTGTCCCGATCTGACCTGTCACTGTACCGCTCACGCTCCCTGTCCCGCCTGCCGGTACGGTCCCTGCAGCACCATGTGGCAGGTGGGCAGAACAGTGGCAGTACTAATGAATGGTAGTACGGTAACAGTGCAGGTTCAGGACATACACTACCATGTGGTACACGACCGTAGAGCAGGTATCAGTGGCACCACGATGGCAGCACCTGGACGACACATAGGCTACCGTGTGCCAGCGCAGTCGCAGCATG
Organism: Tetradesmus lagerheimii; assembly: GCA_902809745.2. NCBI lineage: Eukaryota > Viridiplantae > Chlorophyta > Chlorophyceae > Sphaeropleales > Scenedesmaceae > Tetradesmus > Tetradesmus lagerheimii. The sequence goes on along the minus strand of CADDIJ020001138.1, from coordinate 47,606 downwards.
GCACAAGCTTTGTGGGGCACAACGGAGGAGCGGAGCAGCGACACCACAGCACCTGAACTGCTTAGGCATGCTTCGAGCGTGTCACGAGCAGGCTGTTGGTATTCCGATCACAGCATGTTGATGCGATGCAATAGCAGATAAGCACTGTCAAGTAACACAGCGTGTCCCCTCACCGGCTATCATAGTCCCTCCTGTCATAGTCCCTGTCCCGCTCTCTGTCCCTGTCCCTGTCCCGGCGGCCGCCGCTGGCATATCTGCTGCTGCTGCCGCCAGTGCCCCCTCTGCCGTCCCTGTCCCTGTCCCGCTCTGTTGGCCCCCTGCTGCAGCTCCTGCTGCGGCTGCGGCTGCGCCTGCTGCTGCGGCCGCCACTGCCGCGGTTGTAGCCACCGCGACCGCCCCTGCATGCATCAACATCAGCTGCAAACAATAAGCACATGTAAACAATAAGTCCAAAGGCAGATGCAAACGACGCCAGTGCCGCGGTTGTAGCCCCCGCGACCGCCCCTGCAGACAACGGCATCAGGTGTAAACAATGAGCACACAAAGACGGACACATACAGCAACACCGCCCCGTCAGACGGTAAGCACACAATGACGAGACACAAACAGAAGAACGCAACTGCTGCACAGATGATTCTCCAAACGTGCATGCACTGAATTATCTCCAACTAAAAACAAGCAGGCCGCTAGGCAGATGCTTTCACCCCGCGCTCCTCCACCCCCTGGACCTGCTGCAAAGTAAGCTACTCGTATAATAAATGCTGTAGCAGAACAGGACACAGGATGCACACCAGCCACGCAATCCTGCGGCAGCGCCCCCACCTGCTGCTGCTCCTGCTCCTGCTGCGTGACGCGTCCCTATCACGGCCGCGCTCCCGCTCTCTGCTGTCACGGCCCCTGCCCCTCCTGCGGAGTGCAGCACAACGTGCAGCATTCACTACATGCGTAGCAGATGGTAGGACAGAAGCAGCGCTGCTTGGGTGTGCCAACGGCCCATTTCCTGCTGTCGCAGCTTCTGCCTCGCCCGCAGGACGCAGCACAGCACAGCACAACGAGCGTTACCACATGCATCTACATTCAACCAGCGATGCACAGGACAATGAGAGACGATTGCCCACAGCACAACCTAGAGACAGAAGCATCACTGCAAGCTTGCTTTTGCAGCGGTGGCAACAGCCGTGCACCTGCTGTCGCGGCCCCTGTCGCGCCTGCGCAACGCAGCACAACACAGGGCATTACTACATGCGTAGCAGATGGTAGGACAGAAGCAGCACTGTTAGTGTGCGTGGCAGAACAACTGCTGTCACGGCCCCTGCCTCGCCTGCAGAACGCAGCACAGCACAGCACAGCACAGCACAGCACAGCGAGCGTTACCACATGCATTTTACATTCAACCAGCAATGTTCATGACACTGAGATACCATTTCCCAAAGCATAGCATAGCAACAGAAGCATCGCTGCAAGCTGGCTTTTGCAGCAGTGGCAACAGCCGTGCACCTGCTGTCACGCCCCCTGCCTCGCCTCCAGAACGCAGCACAGCACAGCATAGTGAGTGTCACCACATGCATTTCACATTCAACCAGCAATGCACATGACAATGAGAGACGATTGCCCACAGCACAACCTAGAGACAGAAGCATCACCGCAAGCTTGCTTTTGCAGCAGTGGCAACAGCCCTGCACCCGCTGTCACGGCCCCTGCCTTGCCTGCGCAACGCAGTACAACACAGAGCATTCACTACATGCGTAGCAGATGGTAGGACAGAAGCAGCACTGTAAGCTTGCTTTGCAAAGCAACTGCTGTCACGGCCCCTGCCTTGCCTGCAAACACAGCAAAACACAGAGCATTAACTGCATGGGTGGAGAGGACCGCAACAGCCAAGAAATGCAATACACACATGCACATTGCATGTTGACCACCCAAGCACTTGCAAAAGTGAGGCAAACAGATGCTGCGCTGCAGATTTCAGCACTTGTCTTGCCTGCCATTGTATTCGCCCATACTACAATAGCGGCAAGCACGCAGATCAGGCAAATAGCCACTTTGCCGCTAACCGCATGTGCCCTACCTGCTGTCATATCTGCCCCTGTCCCGATCCCTCTCCCTGCTGCGGTCTCTGCTGCGGCTCCTGCTCCTGTCCCTGCTACGGCTGCGACTGTACCGCCTCACATCGGCCCTGCTACTGCCATTGTACCGCCTCCCCCGATCAGCACCAGCAGGGCTCCTGCTCCTGCTGCTGCGGCTCCTGCTGCTGCTGCGCTGCCGCCGGCCTGCTGCTGCTGCTGCTGCTGCACCTACAGACCCCGATCCCTGCTGCTGCTGCTGCTGCTGTTGCCCCGATGGAGGTCTACTTTGTTGCTTGGCTGTGCCCTCACCCGCTGCTGCTGCTGCTGCTGGGAAGCTGCTAGCCGGGGATTGATCCTGAGGCTTCCTTGCTGCTGCCGCTGCTGTCCCTCCCTGCTGCTGCTGCTGTGATGAGCTAGGTGCTGACTTGGCTCGTTTAGCAGCAGGACTGACTTGTGCGCTGCCACTGCCACTGCCTACCGCTGCTGCTGCACTAGCTGGCCGCTTGGCACCAATACTGGCTTGCCGCCGCTGCTGCTGCTGCTGCTTGGCTGGACTTGCAGGTGCAGAGCCACCAGCAAGAGGAGGCTTACCTGCTGCCGCTGCTGCTGCTGCTGCTGGGGCTGGCGGCTTGCCTTGCGACACACCCTGCTGCTGCTGCCGGCCGTGCTGACGGTGGTGTCTCCTGCCTGCTCTGCTGTCTGCAGAGCCGCTGCTGCTCGTGTCAGAGTCACTGCTGCTGCTGCCGCTGCTGCCGCTGGTGCTGCTGCTTGTGCCACTGCTGCTGCTACTGGTCCCGCTGCTGCTGCTACTGCTGCTTGAGGGAGACCGCTTGCGCTTGCCAGTTCGCTGCTGCTGCTGCCCAGATACCTGCCGATCGCCCTTTGCTGCTGCAGCAACAGCAGCAGCAACAGCAGGACCAGCCTTGTCAGCAGTCGCTCGTGATATGATTGCTTTACCTGCTGCTGGTGCTGGTGCTGTTGCTGCTGCTGCAGCGCCAGCTGCAGGACTAGCATGCGGCTTGCGAGATACAGCAGCAGCAGATGGCTGCTTGATTGGCGAACCTCCAGACTTCTGCTGCTGCTGCTGTTGCTGTCGCTGCTGCTGAGGCTTTGCGCCAGGGTCAGTGGCAGAGCCTGCCCTGCTTCCAGCTGCTGCCTTTGGCTTTGTAGGAGAAGCGGCTGTTGCTGGGCTTGCCTGCTTATCAGCTGCACCGGCAGCACCAGCCGCACCAGCCGGCACAGTACCACTAGTACAACCAGCTGCTGCTGCTGCTGCTGCTGCTGAGGTATTCGCTGCTGGTGCTCCTGACTTGGTTGCTGCAGGAGCAGCAGCAGCAGCAGTGCGTTCATCGGCTGCTTCTGGTGGGGCAGGAGGTGGTGTCAGTTTGCCTGCTTGCTGCGCTGCTGCTGCTGCTGCTGGTGCTGCTGCCTGTTTGCCAGCGTCCTGGCTGGTCCCCTTGTGAGCTGCTCTTTGAGGTGTAACCGCTGCCTTTGTGCGATCACCACCCCCTGCTGTTGCTGTTGCTGCTGCTGCCGGTGGTGGTGGTGGAGGTGCACATGCAGCACCCTTGCCAGGTGGCGGTACACTCTTGCTGCCTACCTGCTGCTGCTTGTTGCCTGCTGCTGCTGCTGCTGCCGGTGGTGGTGGCGGTGCACGTGCAGCAGCCTTGCCAGCTGGCGGTGCACTTTTGGTGCCTCCTGGCTGCTGCTTGTTACCTGCCGCTGCTGCTGCTTGCTGCGCACTGTCGCTTTGTTTGACAACTGCTACTGCCTCTTTGCCGGCACCCGGCGGCTGCTTGTTGCCTGCTGCTGCTGCTTTTTGAGCGCTCTCAATCTGTTTGCTGACTGCTACTGCCTCTCTGCCGGCACCCGGCGGCTGCTTGTTGCCTGCTGCTGCTGCTGCCTTGCTGTAGTCAACAGTAGTGCGCACCCACCCAGCAAACTTGGCATCAAGCTCTGCAAGCACGCAGGCGGGACATAAGCAGGCAGCAACAAGCAGGCACGCACGAGTGACATACAGCGCACAGCAGTAAGAAAGCTCACAAAGCTCTGCAAGCTCTGCAAGCACGCAGGGGCGGGACACATGCAGGAAGCAACAAGCAGGCCGCATGTGTGACATACAGCGCACAGCAGTAAGAAGGCTCACAAAGCACCAGTGGCATGGTGCTATAAGAAGGGTTTTGAAACGGGTCATACCATCCGGAAGAGAGTGACTGCACCCACGTGCGATTATCTCTATCAAACAGCAGCCTGCAAGGGTGGATGGAAGCCCGCTCCGCACATTGTCTCAGTAATGACTGCACCAACAGTATGTGCAGGTGCATTGATTCTGGCATGCATGCACATTGTAAGGAACGCAGGCGATGCCGTCTAATAACCTGAAACCTACATGCCTTCTAGCAGCAGCTCACCTGCTAGGCTGCGGTTTGTGAGCGCCTTGTAGGTTGGCTCAGGCTTGCTCAGGTCCCAACTGATGAAGTCAAACGGCACTGAACATATAAAATGTTCTATACGTCTTCTCACCAAACAACGACAGATCTGTGAAACATGAGCGGTGTGCATACAATCATATTAGCAAGCTGCCACACGCCAAGGACAGCAGACGATGCCATCTAATAACCTGAAACCTACATGCCTTCTAGCAGCAGCTCACCTGCTAGGCTGCGGTTTGTGAGCGCCTTGTAGGTTGGCTCAGGCTTGCTGAAGTCCCAACTGATGAAGTCAAACGACACTGAACATAACACATGTTTTGGACATGTCTCCTCACCAAACAACAACAGAGCTGCGGTACAAGAAGAGTGTGCTTTTTAATCCTAGCAAGCTGCCACACGCCAAGGACAGCAGCAGACATGCCATTGAATAATTTGAAACCTCAATGCCTTCCTTTCGACAGCAGTTCACCTGCTAGGCTGCGGGTTGTGAGCGCCTTGTAAGTTGGCTCAGGCTTGCTGAAGTCCCAACTGATGAAGTCAAACGGCACACTGGCCCAGTGCAGCTTGCGAGGCGGCGCAGCAGCAGCAGCAGCAACAGGAGGCGGAGTCTTGCCTGCTGACGCAGCTGCAGGGGCTGCACGCTGTTGCTTGAGTTGCTGCTGCTGTTCCTGCTTGTTCTGTCGCTGCTGCGCCTGCTTGCTTGGCTGCTGCGGTTTCTGTGCTTGCTGCTGCTGTTTCTGTGCTTGCTGCTGGGCCAACTGCTGGCTCTCTACTGCCACAGCAGCAGCAGCAGCAGCTGCTGCTGCTGCTCCTGCTGCTTCCGTCCCAGCTGCTGCTGCTGCTGCTACACTGGGAAGCTTAGGACCAACTGAACTTGCATGTTGCTTGCCTGCTGCCTGCTGCTCGATATGTGCTTGTGGCTTAGCAGGTGCAGCGGCAGCTGACATGGCAGCTTCTGACGCAGCAGCTGACGTGGCAGCTGACGTGGCAGCAGCAGCAACAGCAGCTGACGTGGCAGCTTTTGCAGCAGCAGCTGAAGTGGCAGCTCCTGCTGCAGCAGCTGACCAGCAAGCTTTGGGAGCAGCAGCTGCAGCAGCAGCAGCAGTGGCGGCAGGAGCAGCTGACGTTGCAGCTTCTTCAGCAGCAGCAGCAGCAGCAGTGGGAGCAGAGGCAGCTGACGTGGGAACTGCAGCCTCCTTGACTGCAGGAGCTGCAGCAGCATCTGCAGCAGTAGCGCCAGGTTCAGCCGCCGCCGCTGCTGCTGCTACTGGCCGAGATACAGCACCTGCACCTGCTTCACCAGCTGGCTCATGCATCTGCTGCTGCTGCTGCTGCGTTGGCTCTTCGACATCCATAAGCTCAGCCGCCTGCTGCTGTTGCTGCTGCTGTGGTGCAGGTTCGTTGGGCGCTGAAGCGTCTGCTGCACTGCTCACTCTCTTCGCTGCCTGTTCTATCTGCTGCCGCTGCCTCTCCTCCTCCTGCTGCTGCTGCTGCGGGCGCTGAATGTTCCCAGCGACCTCGCTTGCAGCTGCCTTATCTTCAACTGCTGCTACTGCTGCCATTGCTGGCTCCAGGCTCTGCTGCTGCTGCTGCTGCTCAGGCCTGCTGTGCACCACCGTAATGGAAGCAGCCCTCGGCAGACGTGCAGCAGCAGCACCAACAGCATCCCCTGCTGCTTCACCACTGCCTGCAGCAGCAGCAGCACCCGCAGCAGCAGCAGCAGCAGGAGGAGAGCTGCCTGCTGACGCAGTAGCATCCTGCTGCCTGGTCCTTGGACGTCCTGCTGCTGCTGCTGCTGCTGGTGCAGCATCTGGGCTGCCACCGGCACTGGCTGTCTCAGTGGTGGAGGATCTGCGGCGAGTGCGAGGACCCCCTGCTGCCGCTGCTGCTTTCTGCCTGGCTGGCGGAGGGGTCTTTGCTTTGGCTGCTTTCTTGCCAGCAGCTGCAGCACCCTTGCCAGAATGAGCAGCCTTAGCACCTGCAGTCGCTGCTGCTGCTGCTGCCGCCGCTGCTGCTGCTGCTGCCGCCGCTGCTGCTGCTGCTGCTGCTGCCTTGGGTGACCCCATTGATATTTCTTGATGCTGCTGCTGCTGCGGCTGCCCAGTGCCTGAACTGCTTCTCCTGCGCGACCTTGTATGCGTCGCTGGGCCGTCTGCTTCTGCTGCTGCTGCTGTGTCTGGTGCGTCAGGTGCTGCTGCAGCAGTAGCAGCTGTGGTGGCTGCAGCCTTAGCTGCTTGTTCGTCCCTGTGTCGCGTATGTGTGGCGGGGCCATCAGCTGTGCTAGCTGCAGCAGCTTGCTCTACTGCTGCTGCTGCTGCTGCTGCTGCTGCTGCAGGATCCACAACAGCAGCTGCCTCAGCTGCTGCTGCCGCTGCTACTGTTGGTGCTGCTGCTGCTGCTGGTGCACTTGCATCAGCTGCTGGCACTACCGCCACCAAACCAGGCTGACCTGCAGATGCTGCTGTGGCTAGCAGCGCCCCCGGCACTGCTGCTGCTGCTGCTGCTGTGGCTGCTGCATGTTCGCTGCTTGCTGCTGGTGCTGAAGATACTGCAGGAGCAGCAGTGAGCTCAGGTACTGCAGCCCTTACAGGTGCTGCTGCTGCTGCTGCATCTGGTGAGCTTGCAGTCTCTGCAGTTGCGATCGCGGCCGCTGTACCAGCTGCCGCTGCTGCTGCAACTGCTGCAGCAGGCTCAACAGCTTGCACTCCTTCTGCTGCAGATTGCCCCGCAAGCCCGTCTGCTGCTGCTGCTTCTGTGGGTGCAATGCTTGCTGCTGCTGGAGCAACAGGGCAAGCATGGACCTCCGCCGCCGCTGCTGCTGCTGTTGCTGCTTCATCTGCTGCTGCGTCTGGTGGCGGTGTTGCTGCCGCTGCTGCGTTCTTGCTGCGCTTGGGCTTGCGTTGCGGCAGTGGTGGCAGTTGAGCAGGTGCCTTGCCACCACGCCTACGCAGCCGCGTTGCTATCCCACCATCCTCTGCATCAGGCGACTGCTGCTGCTGTGCTGCCCCTTCTGCAGGTGCTGCTGCTGCTGCTGCTGGAGGTGATGCTACCTCTGCGTCTGGTGCTGCTGCTGGTGCTACTGCTGCTGCATCAGGGCTTGCAGGACCAGCACTGCCACGCGTGGCACGCTTGCCCTTTGCCTTTGCAGCTGTGGCAGGCGGATTAGCTGGCTGCTGTTTGGCCGGCTGCTGCTTGGGTGGCTGCTTCTTTGCAGCGCCGCGCTTTGGCCTGGAGCCGCTTGCAGGACTGGTTGCATCTGCTGCTGTTTTGGCGGTTGCTGCAGCAGCAGGAGGGCTGGTGTGCTCTGGCGATGATGCCTTTTGTTTACGGATGGCTATTGCTAACGGTAGGCTGTCATCTGATGATTCAGAGTCACTCATGTGGCAGGAGGCAGCAGTTCAACAGCGCCAGGTGGTACTGTGCAGCACAGCCTGTGCTGCTGTGCTTGGTCGTTGCTTCAGCCCTGGAGCTCTATGCACCTATCTTTGCTCAATTAAGCGAAGTATACGTGATCCATGAGTATGCATCCTGCAGGCACATCAAATCTGTGTACTACTGTGTGTTGCACAAGCAGCAGCAGGTTCAAAAGGTGGAGTCCTCCCAACAGCTCGTTGATCGTGTCCAATCGCTATTCGAGTCCATATGTAACTCATTTGACCGAAAAGCAGAAGATAAATCACCGTGAATCGGTCGTCGGCATCATCGACAAATGACAACCGTTGTGTTCAGGCAGGGATCACTACGGACCCTGATCTCCTGCTGAGGTGTTATGTTTGTGAAATTTTCTCGAGAGATGTGCACAGCTTTATGCAACAACCCAGGAGCGATGCCCGGCGCGGGGCCGGTGCAGCCTGCACACCCAAGTGTTGAACACAAGTGCGAGATCTGTTACATGTACACACACAGGAAAGGTCAATGCGATGTGCTGGGACACATGCACCCACTGGAAGCAGATGAGACGGACACAGGCTGCAAAACAGCACGTGCCCAGCCACCTGCATGCAGCAAACCCAATGTAAGATGATCCTTTGTGTGCTGAACAAAATATTGCGCTTGAATTGGAACTCCGGCCAAGAATGCATCAGCAGAGCCAGTGCTGCAAACAGAGCTGGCCAACTATGGCTGATACGTGAGGATATTATGCAGTACAAGCAGTACTGCTTAGTACGTACCATATATACCAGCACAGCTGCCAGAATACGAGCTAACACAACAACCAGCACACGTGCACCGGGTGCAATCCCTCATCCTGCTGTCAAAGCAAGAGCGTCACATAGCATTGCCTTGCAGGCGACACAGCACGATTGCTTCCTCCACCACCACCAAGCGGCATGTTGCTGGCACCCTTGACAACAAAGTACTACTGTTGAACAGCTGGCTGGCGCAAGCAAGCATGCGCATGTCACTGCATGAGCTATGCATGCAGGTCAACCTGCAGCCAATGAGCAAGCAACCGCCACAGATGCTATGCACAAGAGCCCTGCCGTGCCTGCAACCCCCCACCCCACCCCCACCCCTGACAAAAGAGAGAACACACAACAAAACACAACCTGCCTATCGCACAAAAGCCCTACCACCATTCCCAGCATCACTGCATAGCTCTCTTACACACAAACACTCAAGACGGTTCAGCATCACCTCACAATGGAAGGGCTGCCACTCACTCCACCTGCCTCCGAAGCTGCTGCTGTCTTTCAAGCTCTCTCAAACGCACAACCAAAAGAACAGCCTGAGCCGCGACTTACAAACCGGCCAAAGCCTGACCACTGCCTGCCTGCTTGGTCAACCGGTCAAACTTCCCACTACGAAGTGTGAAAAGTGAACTGTGAACTTCACACCTGCCCCGCTCAGAACTTCAGCGTGTCCTTCCCTGACAGCTTGCTGCGCTCGTCGATGCTCATGCCAGCAGTGCCGTTGGCGCCCTTTGCAAACGCGGGATGCTCCATGATGGCCTGGAACAGCTGCGTGCCACGCAGCGCGTTTGTGAGCGGCATGTGGCCCTTCGGTGCCTCGTACTCGTACTTAAACTCTGCCGGCCACTTGCGGTACACGTTGTTCTCGCCCTGCGTCCAGTCAATGGCCTTGAAGAACTTTGGCCACCGCTTGCCAGCCTAAACACAGCAGCAGCAGCAGCAGCAGCAGCAGGGTGATAAAAGCATGACCAGCTCGATGCACACGCAGACTGCTGCAGCATGCAGCCAGCTGCACTGCCTGCGTACACACAATCAAAAGCACCATTCTACCATACATGTGCTCCAGCACTGCCTGTGCTCACGGCCAACAAACCCCAAGCGCCTTTGGACAGCTGGACCGTGCCACGTCCCATGCCTCGTGCTCCAAGCAAACCAGCACCAACATACAAAAACAAGCCGACCTAGCTAAGAAAGACTGACAGGCATCCCTGTCCCGCCACGCACCTGCACCCACATCTCCTTCTGCACGCTGTAGCCAAAGCAGTTGTTGCTGGCCGCCCTCCACAGCTGGTCAACCGTCTGCAGGTCTGCTGCGGGAATGGTTGGGATCTCCGTGAAGTACACCCAGCCGCGCTGCACTGCACCCTGGCCCGCCATCTTATGAGACTGCTGTAGCAAAATGCATGCCTATCTCTGTCCCGCCACGTCCCTGCACCCAGATATCCTTCTGCACATCCCTCTTTCCGGTGAGTCCCCAAGCAGACCAACACGCCTAAAGCCAGAGCCAAGAGGTCTAGCTGAACAAGAAGCAAGCATCCCTGTCTCGCCACGCACCTGCAACCACATCTCCTTCTGCACGTCCTTCTTCCCTCAAGTCCCCGCACAGACCAACACGCACAGAACAAGAGCCAAGAAAATCTAGCTGGACGTAAAGCAAGCAACCCCGTTCCGCCACGCACCTGCACCCACATCTCCTTCTGCACGCTGTAGCCGAATCGGTTGTTGCTAGCCGCCCTCCACAGCTGGTCCACGGTCTGCAGGTCTGCTGCGGGGATAGTTGGGATCTCCGTGAAGTACACCCAGCCGCGCTGCACTGCACCCTGGCCCGCCATCTTGATCAGCAGCGCTCGCGTCTCATCGTCTGCCTTGCGCACGTCGCCAGCTGCAAGGTAGTCGCGCAGTGCGCTGTAGTCCAGGCCGAGCTGTAGCAGCAGCGGCAGCAGCGGTTGAAATCGGTTTAATGGGTGTGAGCCCGGGCATTGCGTCAGGGTGGTTCAGAGTCGCAAGAACCGTTTGAGCACCGTGGGCAGCTGTAGTCCAGGTCAAGCTGTAGCGGGTGAGACAGCAGCGGCAGCAGCAGGTGTGGTTGGTGTGAGTATGCGCAGTGCACTGTAGTCCAGGACCAAGCTGTAGCGGTTGAGATGCAGCAGCAGCGGCAGCAGCAGCAGTGGGTGCGGTTGGTGTGAGTGTGAAGCACGGCTTGGCGAGGGTGAAGAGTCGCAAGAGTGTTTAGAGTACTGTGGGCAGCTGCAAGGTAGTCACGCAGTGCACTGTAGTCCAGGCCAAGCTGTAGCGGGTGAGATGCAGCAGCAGCAGCAGCAGCAGCAGCGGCAGCAGCAGGCGGTGTGAGTGTAAAGCACACTGCATGAGCACGGTTCGCGGTCGCAAGAGTGTTTCAAGTACTGTGGGCAGCTGCAAGGTAGTCGCGCAGAGCGCTGTAGTCCAGGCCAAGCTGTAGTGGGTGAGATGCAGCAGCGGCAGCAGCAGCAGCAGTTGGTTCAAAGCCGACAGAGTGCTTGAGTACCATGGGCAGCTGCGGCCAAGGCACGCAGTGCGCTGTAGTCCAGGTCAAGCTGTAGCGGGTGAGACAGCAGCGGCAGCAGCAGGTGTGGTTGGTGTGAGTATGCGCAGTGCACTGTAGTCCAGGACCAAGCTGTAGCGGTTGAGATGCAGCAGCAGCGGCAGCAGCAGCAGTGGGTGCGGTTGGTGTGAGTGTGAAGCACGGCTTGGCGAGGGTGAAGAGTCGCAAGAGTGTTTAGAGTACTGTGGGCAGCTGCAAGGTAGTCACGCAGTGCACTGTAGTCCAGGCCAAGCTGTAGCGGGTGAGATGCAGCAGCAGCAGCAGCGGCAGCAGCAGGCGGTGTGAGTGTAAAGCACACTGCATGAGCACGGTTCGCGGTCGCAAGAGTGTTTCAAGTACTGTGGGCAGCTGCAAGGTAGTCGCGCAGAGCGCTGTAGTCCAGGCCAAGCTGTAGTGGGTGAGATGCAGCAGCGGCAGCAGCAGCAGCAGCAGTTGGTTCAAAGCCGACAGAGTGCTTGAGTACCATGGGCAGCTGCGGCCAAGGCACGCAGTGCGCTGTAGTCCAGGTCAAGCTGTAGCGGGTGAGACAGCAGCAGCAGCGGTTGAGATCAGTGCGAATACGGGCATTGCATCAGGGTGGCTCAGAGTCGCAAGAACTGTTTGAGCATCGTGGGCAGCTGCAAGGAAGGCACGCACTGCAGTGTAATATAGCTGAGCTGTGGTAGCAGCGAAAGCAGCAGCAGCAGCCGACGCGGGGGTCTTGACCACAAAGGACGACATGATGATGGTTCTGGGTGATAGGGGAGGGGGAGGTGCAGTGACAGAAGCAGCAGCGACAGCAACGCACACGAGACACAGCAGCCGCAAGGTAAGCAGGGTGATGCACGGGGCGCCATTACATCACAAGCGAGCGGACAGCAGGGGCGCGGGGCCGCTGGCGTTGATGCTATGGCTTAATGGGTAACATGATGATGATGATGATCACAAGCGAGCGGACAGCAGTATCATGAGACTGCTGTGGCAACATGCATGCCTTCGCCATAGACAGCAGCACGATACGCAACACATTCACGGCTGCTGCACTGCAGGTTGCTGCAAGGTCAGCAGCGTAGAGTCCCTGTTGGACATCTGACTGTCATGCAACACGCGCATGTGATGCACTAGCAGGGGAAGCGGTTCCAAGTGTGGGCAGATCCCACATGCCGCATGTGACATGCAGCTGTATGGTTACAGACAAGAGGGTATGAACCCATGTCTGTGTGCTGCATGCATTCAAGCGTGCACAAGAAGTCCAGGTGGCTTGCATAGCTGCTGTTTCATGGATGCTCAACAAACACAACCCAAACTTGAACCCATAGTAACAGGACAAACCAACTTGAACCCATATAAACACAAATACAACATGAAACAGCAAATTGCAGGAGTAATGTGCTGCAGCCTGGCTAGGCCTTCCATGCCAAGTTGACCAGTGTATGGCCAGAGCAGAGGCCCCACAAGCACCAGTGGAACCCGCTGCATTCAAGTCCGGCGTAAAAGACACGTACCTCGCTGTTTAGTGGAATATCCTCCACCTTTGCTGGGCCTGCCTTCTGTGCTGCTGCTGTGGATGTGCTGGTCTTTGGTGCACCACCCAGTATGCTGCTGCTGTCTGAGAACAGAGGAACGTCCCTGCAACCCCAAAAGCAACCAATTACAACGTCAGTCAATTACACTGCTTTCGACTATGTCCAGCTGCGTGGTTTGGGCGTCCGACTAATATCTTTGCTGGCCGGGGCACTACTGCTGCTGTAGGACAGCACAAACTGTTGCTCGCGAAGCTTGAACGCTCAAAACTTACTCAAGCTTAGATGCTTCACATACTGACTGCATCTGCTGCTGCACCAGCGCCCTTCCAGGAGCCAGCACGCGAGGCACTGGCCGGAGACATGTGCGTTGTCTCTGGTGTGCCGCCCCGCTGCGTGTGAGCTGCTGTGCCCCCAAGCTAGCTGCCATTTTTAATGATCAAAAACTTGTGGTCAATCTCCCGAGAATCACGCTGCACAGCGGCTGGGCGGGCGAAAAGGACGAGATCTCAGGACAAACTAGAGCAGCCAGTGACGAGTGAGCCGTGCTTTGCCGAATTGAATCAATATATGATTGTATGCACGTGCACGAAGTGAAACGCACAGGATCTCAGTGAAGTGTTATGTGGGTGTCAGGAACTCTGAGTGCCTAGGAATGCCTGCGCTATGGTAAGCCCAGCGTGTCCTTTGCCTTCGAGGGCCACTTTAACGCACAGTTGAATGGCAACTGTGTCGTCTGTACATCAATGGCCCCGTCATGTACAAGTCCTGTACTTGCCCATGCACCCAAGTGGTGTAGCTGCCTCCTGTTTTGCAGCAGTCACCATCACTAGTAGTTGTGCCAAGCGATCGAGACAACGGCGAAGGCATATCACGCCTACGCCCCTCCGCTGCAAGTTGACCCGCATAGTCAGGCTCTCAGGGCCTGGTCAGAGCAGCAGCTTGGAGCTCAACTGACCACTGCAATAGTGTTAATTATTCCAGCAGTGCAAGCATAAGCAAACATGTTGGGCTGCATGCACATCGCATCAAGCAATCTGGTGTGCAAGTGGATTTGTTGTGCTGCGCCGTCCGGCATTGCCAGGCTACGGTCAGCTGAATGGCATTCAGCTGCAGTTGAGCTGATCGCACAGTGGGGTTCAAAGCTCAATGTTGCTTGAAAACTACACGCAATAAAGCATGTCAAGTTCATTCTTCGGTAAAAGGCGCAAGCATGATCTGTGTGCAGCCGCAGAGTTGCAAGGCACAGCGTGAGCTTTGTGCACGTGCGCCATCTGCATGCACAGCCCAGATGTTTGCTGAAGGTGCATTGCAGTGGTCACAGCGCGACGTTGGAAGCCAGCAACAGTGCAATGCTTTGCTTGCATCATGCAGATCTGGCATGACTGGCAGGCTAGCCTCTTGACCGTCTTGGGGCCCAGGAGGACAGCGCAGGAGGCATTGTGGCGCAGACTGTTCTTGGTGATAAGCTATTTCCATGCGTTCTCTGCTGCTTGATTTAAATATACTTGAAAGTAGCTGAACATGCCGTGTCAAGCCATTTCATGCGAAGGTTCTGCCAGGTCAGTATGCCTCACCAGATATCGTGGGCTGTGCCCAGCAGCCTGGCAGATCCAGCAGGTGTTCGTGCAATTATGTGCCGTACTGCAGAAATATAAGTTCTGTTTTCGGCGTTTTGACGGACCGCCCTGTTGCGCCTGCATGGTCGATTTGCTACGACCTGTGGTTTGACCACGGGCTGAAGGAAGGTCACAATACTTTTTAAGCCGTCCGGCTTCCAGGCATCTTCACGCATACTGTTATCACTTGTTTCATATCACGAGCAGTGCTCTGGTAAGGTGAACCAAAGACAGCTGTTGCAAGATGGGCCAGACCGGCAGCAAGACGCAGGTTCACGTTCATATCGACAAACCGTTTTACTATGCTGGAGACATCGTCACTGGCTTTGTGGTGCTGCACACCGAGACGCCTATGACCTTCAACTCCATCAACATCAAGGTACAGACCAGAGCACATATGCGGTGCTATACAGCACATGTGCAGTGCTTGCAAGAAGCTGCTATGAGGTGCTAAAAAGCATTCAGATTTTCTTGGCTCTTTGAATCTCCGTGGAGGCATGCAATGCAGCTGCATGCTGGCGCAGACCGGTTGATGTGTGCATCCAGCAGTACATGTGCTGCCTGGTGCACAGTGTCTGTACTGCCACATGTAGCAGCGATGCATTGCACTTCGTACTCAGCCGCACCGTGCTCATGTGTGCAAGGCCTACTGTAGATGCAATTCCAGATTAAGTCAGTAGACAGCAGACAGGCAACAGCGTGCTGCATGTGCACCTGTCCTGCAACTAATGAAGCAGTATCGGAGCAACGTTGCCTGACACATGTACACCTTGCTTGTCACTCTTGTGTATGCTGCTGCTACTAGGTCACAGGTGTTGAGAAGTGCCAGTGGCAGGAGCAGCACGGCAGTGGCGACAACCGACACACAGAGACCTACCACGGCAAGCAGGTCATCTTCAAGGTGCGCAGCGTTTGGCTCAGCACCTGGTGCAGCACAGTTTGCAGGAGGCTCAGCCGCTGCAGCCACTGCACCTGCAGCACCAGCAGCAATCGCTTGCTGATCCAACAGGCGCAGCAGCTACGCAGCCTCAGCAACGATGGCCCTGCGCCTCTAAAGAACGTCTCGCACATGTTGTGGCACGGGCAGCGCTGCACCGCATGCTGCGTTGTCAAGCTGTCGAGCCCCACTGCCGCTGTTGCGCTGGCCTGCTCATAAACAGATCTTGCCCCTGGCACACCCCAGAGGTTACAGCCATTCCTTGCTGCAGTGCACCACGTATGTCAAGCTCGTCTGCTGCTGTCGCTGCTGCTGCCTTGCTGTTACAGAGCAAGCTGCCCATCATGGCAGCCGGCACACTCAACCCAGGCGACTACCAGTGGCCCTTCTCGTTCCAGCTGCCACACAACGTGCCAGGCTCCTTCAACTACACATCAGGCAGCACTAAGTGAGGCGCCAGCTGGCTCATGGTCATGTGCTGTTGCTGTGCCCTGATCAGCAGCGCATATGTAAACGTTCTGTTGGAGGGACGCCACGTGATGCCCAGCGCCTTCTACCTGTAGATCAATCTGCCATGTCATGCCTGCAAACTCCCAGGTGCTGTGTCAAGACCTGCTACTCCTAGTGCTTGACGAAACCTGGGTGTCACATTTTGCCTGCCTGCAGGGCCAGCATCCAGTATAAAATCAAGGCTGACTGTGACCAGGCAGGCCTGCTGAAGCCCGACTTCAAGAAAACAGCCACAATCGAAGTGCTGCAGCGCAGCAAGGCAGCAGGGCTCCCAGAGCCACTGGCGCTAGCGGCAGAGGAGCCGATCTCCTTCTTCTGCTGCTTCAAAAAGGGCGTGATTGGGCTGAGGGTTGACGGCAACAGTGACTGCTTCCTGCCTGGGGAGAGCATGGCACTGCGGGCACAGGTAGGTGTTGAAGGGCATCAGTCAGCTGTCGTTACTGAAAGGTACATGTTGATGTGGCAAGCATACGCAGGAACGCTTCACCGGTGTGTAGTGTTGAGTGTATGCCTCGCAACTTTTTGCTGCTGTGGCCTGCAGCTTGACAACAAGTCCACCACAGATGTGCTAGCAGTGGAGTTCTACCTGCACCAGAAGCTGAAGCTGACAGCGAAGACCATGTGGGGCAGCAGGGACAAGCACTTCAGCAGCACACACATCCACCAGAGGTGCGCTGCTGCGCTGCTGGCGTAGCTGCAGTGCTGCTGCAGGTCTGGATGTTGTTGTTGTGCATGTGTTTGTGCTGTAGCAGCACATGCATCTCCCAGAGGTGAGCTGCTGTGCCTCAGTGCATAGCTGCAGTGCTACAGGTGTTGCTGATGTGCTGTTTCTGACTACACGTGAGGGTTGGAGGCGACGCAGGTGGTGCAGTATGCATGAATGTGTTGTCAGACCTGCGCTATGAGGGCTGCTGGTACTGCCATTGCTTGGGTCACAGCAGTGGCACATGTGGCTTACAACTGACTGCACGCGTGTGTGTCTTCATGCCTGCTGCGATGTCGCCGCTTGCAGGCAGGTGATGCAGGGCTTCCCTAATGGCGCTGCTGGCTCGCAGTCTCACTACGAGGCGCTGCTGCAGCTGGCACAGAACCTGGAGGCCACCTGCCACAGCCAGGTAAGCGCTGTAGTCCCTACTTCCAGCTGTAGCTGTAGCTGCGTACCAATGTGTGTACATGTAGCAGCTGTTGACCGCCGTTTGGTACCTGTGTGGGGAGCACGGGAGGGGGGACGGGGCTCTGTGTGCGTGCGTGGTTCGAGCTAGGTCAGCTGCAGCTGGCACAGACCCTGGAGGCTACCTGCTACAGCCAGGTAAGCGCTGTAGTCCCCGCTTCTAGCTGTAGCAGTCATTGCTGATAGCAGCATATTTGGGGGGAGGAGAGGAGGGAGCGGCTCTGCATGCTTGCTTATCAGGTGCAGCTGGCACGGTTCTGGTCGCCACCTGCCACAGCCAGGTGTGCGCTGTAGTCTCCACTTCTAGCTGTAACACCGTAGCAGCTGTTGTGGAGGGAGGAGAGGAGGGAGGGGCTCTGCAAGCTTTCTTATCAGGTGCAGCTGGCACGAATCTGGATGCCACCAGCCACCGCCAGTGTCAAGCTACACAGAACATGGCCTTATCATCACCATACGGACCTGCAGGATGACTGCATGCACATCATGCTGCCGCTGCTGCTGCCGCAGATCATCCACTCCACGTACGAGCTGGAAGTGCGTGCCAAGACTGGCTGCTGCCTGAGCGAGGTGGCTGTGCGCAAGCCCATCCTGCTCAACGACCCACAGCCGGTGGAGTTGCCGCCTACCATGGTGCCACCCCAGGACTGGGCTCCGCTGGTGAGGGGGCATATGCATCATGCGGACACATTGCTTCGCACTCATGTTGGAGCAGCTCAGCAGCGCAGCGCGAAGTGCCGCATCCCTGCAATCAACTGTAGCCTGTTGACGAAATCGTTTGAACCCCTTGCACTTCAGCCACCACCTGCGTAACACGCCTGCCGTGGTCACAGCATGCGCTTCTGCATCCCTAGGACATCGCAGAGTTCCTGCTTTCAATGCTCGTCTGTGCTGTTTCTTTCATGCTGCGCAGGTGTACCCCTCTGTGCAAGTTGCACTGCCAACACCCGAGGGCTATGCCCACTACGCACCACAGCAGCAGCAGCCTCCTGCAGCTCACGCCGCAGCATTCATGCAGCCACACCTACAGCAGCAGCAGGGTGTTCCCGAGCCGCCCCCTGGCGCCACCGTTGCATACAACATAACACATGTTACTAACAACTATGGTGGCTGCGCACCAGGCAGCTACCCGGATCTTGCCAAGGGCTCGGCATCGCCTGGTGCTGCGGTGTCTGTGTACCAAGAGGGGTATGGCGCAGGGCTTGGAGTGGGACCGCAGCCGGCTAGGGTTGAGGGTTCTGCGGGGTGGGGCAGTGAGGGAAGCCCCACAGCTCCGCCTGTGCCAGGAATGTTGGGCTATCAGCTGGCAACGTATTGAGGCAGGTGTCAGAAAGGCACCTGGGCATTAGCTGAGCTGTCTGTGATTGCCAGTCACCATGATGGTGGTGCTATTTCATGCTATGTTTGTGGGGAGGCAGGTGCTGTGCAGCAGTCGCATTTGCATGCCATGCAGAAGCATGGCGCTTCTGATTGGTGTAAGGATGGTGTGACTCCGCAGTGCGTGCAGCCGGTCAATGCTGCTTCATGCGATGTGATTGTGAAAGCAGCAGCTCTCTGGCAGGAAGCAAACAGAGATAGCCGACCCCTGCATGCAAGGCTGTGCACACATGACCCCTGCATGCAAGGCTGCACACACATGACCCCTGCATGCAAGGCTGTGCACACATGACCCCTGCATGCAAGGCTGTGCACACATGACCCCTGCATGCAAGGCTGTGCACACATGACCCCTGCATGCAAGGCTGTGCACACATGCAACGCTGTTGTGACCTACTATACTGCGCCGCTGGCCCAACACAGTGTGTCATTGACCACGTACACAGCATCAAATTCAAGAATAAACGCCTTTGGGGCACGAACCCATCCGCATATGTGAAGCGATAGCATCACGGCTGCCGTACCTTCAATCTTATCATGTAATTACCTGAATCAAGTGTGAAAGGCAGCGCAAAAAAAAGGCAGCGGCAGGGGGCTGCAGGGGGCTCATGCAGGGCTGGTGCCCAGAGAGCCTGGTCCTGCCGCCGGGTGACGTCATCGTGTAGTGGTGTTGAAAGCTTATCCTCGGGCACTCACATGCATGCTGTCAATACCAAAGTCATCAGCTTCCTCAAAGATAATTTGATTTACACAATGCACTCACATGCATGCTGTCAACCAGGTGCAGTATGCGTAGTCAGCCAGGTGCGGTATGCGCAAAGTCACATGCGCAAAGTCACGGTGCAGCTTTCGCCTCAGCCCCGTCTTCACCGGGCTCTAGTAAAAGCATTGTTGTTTCTCAACTACTATAGTAGTACATACTAGCTAGTATGTCCTGAAGAACTGCTGCTGTTGTTATGACGTAATAACCTGCCGAGCAGTATACAGGCCAGTGGCCTGTGCATGCATGCATGCAGGTGCACACCTCTGGCACTCTCCAGGTGGCAACCAACCCACCCCAGTCAAACTCCCCCAGACTTTACGACACTGTGCCACATGAAAGGAAGCCCAATGCAGCTGTGTCTGATTGGCGCGCCAGTGACAGCCACCAGCGCCATTCCAGCAGCAGTTGCCAGCTGCAGGCAATTGCCTGGACTCGGTGCACGTCACACTGTTTTTGCTGTACATGTAGCATCCCATACTAGTACTGTCACGGCACTGCTTGTAAACACTTGATCACAACGCTGCCATTGAGTTGGTAGCCATCATATGATGGCCATTGTACAACGCACACGTACTTGTAAGCATCCCAGTGTTGCCATTTACAATGTGCCCGTGCCTGACAGGTGACCAATCCAGAAATCGGGTGCCTGATGGTCAACAATGAGCTGCAAACACCAGACAACGCTCTCCTTGCTTCCTGTATTCTACCTGATGTGTAGCGGGGCAGGAGCAGCGAGGGGCGCCCCTCGCCGGCTGTGGGTGTGGGCTGTGCTGCCGGGATAGTCTCCGGGTGGTCTTGGTCTGTACCTGCGAGAACACTTGCACTTGTAACAGTGATTGTGTTGAATACAATCAGTGCAGGCACAAGCGGCACTGGGTTGTCGTAAGTGACTCGAGGGGTCTGGCTGTGTCGCCCAGGTCAAACCTGGCTGACGATTGCGTCAGTAACAGCCTGCAGCTGACTCGGCAGCTGCTTGATGTAACGAGCAAAGACACGACAGAACTAGTATCTCTGGGCTCAGTGGGCGAATTGCCTCCAAAGAGTCCCGCAGAGATCGGGGGCCGGTGATTGAGAACAACTTGTGACAAAGTATCGTATCAGCAACAGGTACGTGGCGTGACACAAGGCTGAACTCTCCCCAAGAGGCACACGGGCACACCCTTTAAATAGGGGTAAAATGCTCGGAGCTGGGGGAAGGTGCCAAGGTACCACAGACTAGCACAATCAGTCAAAACAGTCAACTCAATCCTCAGGTACAACAGCAGTGCACCCTCCTAGGATCTCTTGACTCAATTACGTCACGCTATGGGTGCCAAAAGGCTTAACTACGCGGCTTCAGCCCCGCAGGCTCTCCAGGTCCTCGCACATGCATGTTTGCAAGTGCTACGCCACAGCTGCTCTGCAGGCCATGGGTGCCGCTGCTATGTCTTCAAGGCTCCAGCTCCAGCTCCTCTCCAGTGTACTTGCAGGGCTTCTGGGCCGCCGTGCTGATGCCCTTGATCCAGCTCCGCGTTGGTGAACTTGGCAGGTGCATGCAGGTGCCAATCATGTTAATACATGCACGGGGTAACACCTGCTGACGCCAGACGAGCTGTCACACGCTCCGAAGTCCACACGCGTGGTACAGACTGTGTACCGGACGCCTATTAATACTTTTCGTGGAACCCTCCAGGCTGAACGTGTCACGGCAGGGCTGTTCTGGCAGTTAAGTCATTGTCGAATGATCACTCTGCATTGAACTGCATCAATTTCTCAAAGTGACTTCATAAGAAGCATTGCAAGGCTGCGTAAAGCTGGTGACATCGGGTGCTGCCAAGGCACAGAACTGATCAGACGGACTGCAAGATCCAGGAGCAGGAGACAAAGAAAGTTTCTTTTGGGTAAAAGTATATTGCTCTGGTCTGAACCAGCAGCGAACGCCAATCCAAGATGTCACTGTGAACAGTGGCGGGACGGGTGTTGGCTTCGACCAGCCACACCGAGGGACTGGTTCATACTGCACATAGGCGCTATCAGATCAAAAGGTAGCTATATGCCAGGGCCATTCCTTGCTGGCTGTCTGGCAGCTGCCCAGGTGACATCTGTCAGCAGTACAGTGCTGGTGACATACTATCGCTGCCAAGCACTGCAGTCACCAGCTATTCCACAAGGTGCCACCCACCATTCTGGGTCACCTGCTATTCTGCAACACTGATATACACTTGATCACTACAATGCGTTTTGAGTGATGAAGTAACATATGATGGCCATGGTACAACACACGCAGTTGTAAGCGTGCTGCAGGTTGATGTCATGTCAAGCGGTCATCACTGCTCCCTGACAGCAACCGTTGCACGCCACTCTGCAACCATTGCACGCCACTCTGCAACCATTGCACGCCACTCTGCAACCATTGCACGCCACTCTGCAACCATTGCCTTGAACCCGCTGAGCCATGGTGCTGTCCGCTTTTGCAGGTGCTGTACAGCAAACTAGCATCATGATTATGATAGTCTGCCCAGAACACATTACAGTTGTCTGTACAGTAGTGTACGTACAGTAGTGTACAGTAGTCTGTCATAACCTGTATACAGTAGTGTACAGTAGTCTGTCATATCCGCTTTGCGTGATTTGCTGTCCTGTTACTCAATGCCTGTACAGACATGACGCAGCTGCGGGCTGTGCAATGCACAGCTTGTCTAATGCAATGCCCTGTTATCCAATAGTCGTGGGTGGCACCTCATCACAGCCGGACTTGCACCCAGCGTGCAGCAGTGCAAGGCAGGTCCCCGTTCATCAGGAACAGCATGTACCAGCCTGGCGGGGCAATGTACTGGTTGGGAGCCATGCGTAGTCCCACGACACCACCGCTGTTGCTGGTCACCACCAGACGAATGGCACGCTGGTTCATGTTAACCTGTACCAGCAGCAACAGCAGCAGCATAAGCAGTCCTCAGGCAAGCAGTGAGAGCAGGAGCCAAATCCCAGCTGCAGTTCTGAAAATCACGGCAGTGCAGCATATACTATCGCAAACAGGCGGCCGTGCTTCTCACCTGATGTGTGACAGCACCTGGTGCCATCAGAACAGCTGAAGTAACCGTGCCAGTGTAGCTGGCTGTGAATGATGCAGCGTAACGAGCTGACGTAATAGACACAGCCGTTATAACGGGGCGGCCACTCTGGAAGAAGTATGGCGGCAGGAAGCGCTCCGCTGCGTGCT
Source organism: Tetradesmus lagerheimii (assembly GCA_902809745.2). NCBI lineage: Eukaryota > Viridiplantae > Chlorophyta > Chlorophyceae > Sphaeropleales > Scenedesmaceae > Tetradesmus > Tetradesmus lagerheimii. Next base: position 25,259 of record CADDIJ020001138.1, on the reverse strand, counting down.
GGAAGAGCCAGGGCGTGGGGCGCGCACACGCTGCAGTGCAGGTGCCTGCAGAAACGTGACAGCACAGCGTGACGGGGTAAGGTTCTTGAAGGGCGGCACGCAGCTTCTTCTGCAGACCAATGCACCGTCACGGCTCTGTTAGCCAGCTAATAGGTGCCACCTACCTTTGAAGTTCAAACACCTGCTTGAAGCAGCCGTGTGTAGAGACTGTACTACAGTCGGCCATTCACAGCTACAACATCTGGTATCATACCAGGCTGGCCATGTCAAACTATGTGATAATCTGGTTGCCTCTCACCATACTCGCAGCCTGCCACAAAGATACTGCCATCAGGCAGCAGCAGTGCAATGCTGTGGTAATAGCGGTTGATGCCGCTAGCTGCCAGCGTTGTGAAGCGGGATCCTGAGGCTGCGCGTGGATTGTACAGCCAGGCGTCAAGCGCAGGATCACGTGCACTGGAGATTGCGCCAGTCTGCAACATCGGACATCAGTAGCAGCAGCGGCGGCAGCAGAGACTGTGAGCAGTTTGAGGGCAGGTTGGTAGGTTGGAGAGGCAGTAGCAGTAGCATACACCAGAATACGCATTACTGATTGCTTGTGACAAGCAATTTGAGAGCAGCCTAGCAAGCCGAGTGACGCTCATCCATGCGCAACACTTGACAGCGCTCTTACCCTTGCTCCATTGACAATGATGATCTGTGCGTTGGGCAGCAGTACAGCATCATTCATGTTGCGGCCGTACGGCATCAGCTCTTGTGTCCTGCAGCAGTAAGGCAGCGCCAGCAGCGGCAACCTCAGTGAGCACACCTGACTGAGCATGTCACATGTGTAGCAACTGATTTTTGGAAGCTGAGGGCCTCAGCCTCAAAAGGCCCCAGGTATCTGGTGCAAAACATTTGGCTTGTTTTGGTGCCCCTTACCATGCAAGGCGGTTGTTGTCCACGCTGCGCTTGTCCAGCCGGAGCCTGTGTGCGTAGCGCATGGTGGGGTTGTCGCAGTCGCATTGGCCTACAGGTTCACAACAGCAGCAGCAGCAGCAGGAGGAGGAGGAGCTCAACCGTTGAGTGTGAAGTGGTACAATGTAACACAGCTGTACAGGCGTATCATGCGGCATGCGCAACCCCAAATTGCAAGCTGTCATTTGACATGCCCAGAGTTGCGCCGACAGCGCGACAATGCTCCCGCCATGAAACATGCCGATTCATGAGCCTCAGGTTCGGTCACTGCAGTACAGCAGCATGACAAATCTCCTGTATTGCTGCCACTTGATACGGCAGTCACGCTTACGTCTGCCTCTCTGAAAGCCTCCAAACATGGCAATCTCTGCGGCATAGCCGTCTGAGGGCTCGAGCATGAGCATGGTGGCAGTGCCGGCCATGCCCATAGAGCCACAGAAGCCTGGGGTAGGCCACAGGGAGGAGGGTATGTCACGGTACTGGCTCCAGGTGTTGCCGGTGGTTAGGCGCATGATGGCTCCTTTGTCGCAGTTGAACATGAAGAGGTGTGTTGTGCCGGGGGTGACAGATGACGTGAAGGGCAGCACGTACACTGCAAGTGGAAAGCAGCAGCATGTAGTGTAATGTAATGAATGGCAGCCGCCACAGGCAGCAGGCACCGAGCATCGGATGCGGTAAACAAGAGTCGCCTTGAGTTTACTGCATTAGAGTGACTCAACATTCTGAGGCCTATATCTGCCACCGTTCAAAGGTTGATCAGTTGCAGGCAGCGCGTGGTAGCACTGCTGGCATAGCTCGCATGTCTGGCATAGAAGTGAGTTAGCAGCAGCAGCAGCAGAAAACACTGTGTACGATACACAGCATCTGCAGGGAACCAGCAAGTGGCACGACGCGAGTTACAACGGCAATCTCTTTGCCAAACATGGCCGTTGCAACAGTAACCAGTTCGTTATGGCTCACCGAGCGGGTAGAGGATCATGCCGCGGAGCCTCTCCAGAACCGGCAGCGTGTCCTGCTTCACGATGCTGAGCGAGGAGTGGTTGTAGATCTCCGCGCTGGGCACGGGCGTGGACACGGTCTGGCTGATCGTGCCGCCCGTGATGACCGTGCGCACGCCATCGGGCAGCAGCGTCTGCAGCAGCGCGCGAATTGCGTGGCCGCAAAGACAGCAGGCAGGCAAAGTGTAAGTGCTTGCTGGCAAGTTGTGCCCGGCGGTAAGCAAACTGAGATCGCTCCAAAGTTCTGCCTCTCTTGTTAACTGTGAAGTGGCGTATCTCCCGCCATAGCCAGTCAAACTGCTAGTGCTGCTTGCAGGTGTGGCCGCAGCGGTTGCATGATATGCAGCACATGTTTTGGTCTGGCACCAAGCCACTAGTGGCATGTGCCACATCAGCTCTAAGTCGTTTGTGCAGGCTAGCGCTCAGCACATCAGCGCTTGCTAAAATGCTACAGTAGCGTACGGTACGCTACCCACCTGTGTGGGGTACCAGCGGGATGACCTGAGCCTGCTGCTCAGTGCCCTCCAGCCTCCGTCGCTCCATGTGCCTGGGGTGGGCTTAGAGTAGTGACGCATGCCACGCAGGCCGTTGGTGTAGCCAGGGGAGCCCGTATCACCAGCATAGTCGTCACCACCAGCAGCCAGCACCCTTCCGTCTGCCATGTGACTGTTGCCGGTGCAAAAAGGCGTCAGCCGCATTCGCTTCACTGTGTACTCTCCGGTTGTGGTGTCGTACACCGTACTGACTTCAGGCACACCATCTGAGGCGATGACTCCTGGTTCGTAGTCGCGGCTCCCGTCCATGTGCACGCGTGACCAGATCAGCACCTGGCTGCTCTCAGGCATCAGCACAGCATTGATGGCCACAACGCCAGTGCTGGAGCGGCCTGCAGGGCAGCAACAGGCAACACAGGTATCATACTCGGAGCCACTTGTCATCCTGAATACATACAGAACACTAGTGTGCCACATCACAGCAGTCTGATCATGGCGCTACCACTGGTGCCTTAATCAAAGGCATGGCATGCAACTTGGAGCACGATTGTGCCAGCCTCGGCACTATCCGATGCGGCAGTCGACTGCAGAATGGCAGCCATGAACTTGAGTTCACATACAGCAAATTCCCTGCTTGGAGCGAAGTCACAACAATGCACTGCCAGTCTCACCTGCTGCGTTTCTGATCAAGCGCCATTCGCCGCTCACAGCATTGGCAGCACTGAAGTTGCTGCTCTGGCGGCTCTCGGGCGCCAGTGGTGCAGCAGCAGCCTCACAAGTAGCCCTTGCCTCGTCGGTTGAGATTGATCTGGCCATCATGACACGTAACATCTCCATCATGCCAAGGTTGGGGGACTGGCGGGCAGTGAAGCTGCCAGCAGTGGCTTCAGCTTGGCGGCTGCAAGACAATGAGTGGTAGGGTGTAGACAGCAGCAGCAGTGGTTAGGCGGGCTGTGAAAGTCCCAGCATTGGCAGTGGCTTCAGCTTGACGGCTACATGAACTGAAGAAGTCCCTTGATCAGAGCAGTAGCAGCAGCAGTGGCAAGCAGCTCCTCCGCACCTACCTACCATGCCATTTGTTCAGTTGACATGTCCACACATAAACACCAAATGGTGCCAGATTGCAGCAGAGCATCACCCGGTTGCTGCAATGCATTTGCCAGTCAGTATGTGCTCAATCAGGGGCCCGACTCTGACACATCTGTACTACAGGTTCTGTAGCTTAACATCTGCCGTAATGACTCACTCAAGGCATGCTCCTGTTGCGGCGTCGTACGGGGCTGCCAGCAGCGGTTGGTACTGTCCCGTTTCACCTGTAAAGAACCTGCACAGGTGGATTAGGTGGATACGTCAGCAGGTTTGGAAGTCAGGTGTCCGTGTTTGTTCAGTACATATGTACATGCCTGCAGACCTGTGCCCTACACAGCTCATGGTTGCTGACAAGTAAGGCACTGGCAATTAGCAGTAGTTCGAGTCACCACGGCAGAGGCTGCATGCTGCTTCGTGCTGGCGCTGCTGGTGCTGCTGCTGCTCCTGCTGGTGCTGGTGCTGCTGCTGCTGGCGCTGGTGCTGCTGCTGCTGCAAGCACTGTTTCTGCGTCACAACACGCCAAGAGCACAGCTGCAGCTCACAGAAGCACTTTTATTTAAAAAAAGAATGCGGCAGTAGACCTGCTGGCCAAATACCTACTTGCACGTCTTGCGCACGACTGGTGTCTCTGCACCGCAGCATATGTAGTAGCTTGTGCTGTCTGTCATGTCCTGGACTTGCGTGTTGCCAATGCCAGCAGAGCACACCCTTGGTAGGTTCGTGGTGCTTATCTGAGGAGTAGGGTCCTTATGCTGTGCTTCTGCAAGCTGCAGCAGCAGGGGCAGCAGCAGCAGCAGCAGCAGGCTGCGCATCCTGCAGTGCAGCAGCAGCAGCAGCAAGTTAGTTGGTTGGTTGGTGACCATCTTGCAGCCTTCCAGCCAGCACGCCGGAGCCGTTGGTACTGGTCTTCAAATAAGTATGTTATCCTTCACCTTGAAATCATCAGCCGGCTCAGCAGGCTGATGTGTCCAGGCAGAGATGAAGTCAAGGGCGTTGACTGGCAACACACGCGTAACAGACTCAGAACGAAACTGCTGGCACCTGCAGCTGCTGCGGGCACTATGATTCTTGCCAGATGTAGGTATGCTTGTCTGATTACGATGCTAGCTGCATCCTCCCTCGGCGTGTAGACGTAGCGTCCGCCTCGGGTAAGCGCCTAGACAGATCGCTGACTCCTGTCAACATGCATCTAGTTTGCCTCGTTCACCTGATATGATATAATTGGTATACTTCATCCGGATTTGAAGTGAGAAATCCACGCATGCAGCTGTCAGCAACAGGATCTCGCTCTCCGAACTTGAGCGCGAACTTGTGACAGGTCGCAGCAGCGTTGTCCAGCTGCTGTCGTAACCTTCTTTATAAGGTTATACAGTACGAAGCGTCTGGTATGCTGGTACGAGGGGTGATGTGTTAGCACGTGCTGGCAACAGTCGTCTGCAGTTGCAGCTGCTGTGCACGCCCAGCCTGCTTCGAACGAAAGGCCGTAGACAAAGTTGCTATACACAGGCATCAGAACTCATAGCCGAAAGTCTTAGGCCCCCTCCAAGATACGTTGATCTTCACAACGCACTCATTCATCTAGCTGCAGTACGGGCAGTCAGCCAGGTGCAGTAGGCGCAAACCTCACAATCCACGTTGCAACCAATACACCCCCGTCAACATCCCCAAGAATCCACGAAAATTCCACATTAGAGGACGCCTATTGTAGCTTCGCGCGATTGGCGCACCAGTGACAGCCACCAGAGGCATCCCAGCAACAGTTGCCAGCTGCAGCCAATTGCCTGGACTCAGTGCACGTCACACTGCTTATGCTGGACATGCAGCATCCCATACTAGTACTGTCATGTCATCTGCTTGTAAATACTTGATCACAATGCTGCCTTTGAGTTGAGTAACCAACATGTGATTGCCATTGTACAACACACACATTCTGCAAGGTGATGTCATGTCAAGCGGCGATTACCGCTCCCTGACTGCATTGGATGCACCCCACTCTGCAACCAATGCCTTAAACGTTGAATTTGGGGAGTCATGGTGTTCTCCCCAGCCTGGCGTGCCTCAGGCGCTGGCGGCTCAGCTGCAAGCTGTGCTGCAGAAGCACATGTGTCTGCTGCTTCTTGCGTTGCAACAGCGGGAGCCAGAGTGAAGCGCAGGAGGTCCATGATGCCTAGATTGGGAGAGTCTGGCCCGAGGAAGCTGCCATTTGTCAAGTTGACCTCTTGGCTGCAAGATGTAAGGTTTCACATGCGGTGGACGCACAAAGCGGTGGGATGAAATCGAGAGGCACGGAGCTTGATCTCCAAGACTCTGGGGCACAGCAGATGCCAACGGCATGTTGCATGCATTATCAGCGCCTTGCATTGATAAGCTGCCTTTGTCACCACCTGGCTACCTGTGTAGTGCTGCTTTGAATGCATGCACATGGCAGTGCTGCTGGCACTGCATGTGGCATCACGGCATCCACATGCTGTGCCACTCACTTGAGGCAAGTGCCATTCACAGGGTCGTATGGCGCAGGCAGCAACGGCTGGTACTGGCCAGCTTCCCCTGTGAAGAACCTGCAACAATGCGTACACATTTTGCGTCATGCACGTGACGTGGGCAAGTGCTGTTGGCAGAGTTCTTGAAACACAAGGCATGTTGATGCGTGGAGTGTTTCCGCGTGAAGGAACAGTAGATGAACAGGCTGTTGGCAGCCGCAGATGTGTGACGTCAGACGCCCACAACGCCAGTGGGCATCCAAGCCGATTGACATTGCTATGCGCTGTGCATGTGCTTTTTGCACGATGCAAGATCAGCAGCAGCAGCACAGCAACAGCAGCAGCAGCAGCAGCTATAAATGTCCACAAAGCGTTGTCGCAGCTACCTTCGGCCAATATCCACCAACCAAGCACTAGCTGGCTGTAGCAGATCATAGATTGTTATGTCTCCCACCCATGAAGTATTCTGAGGCGCCAACACAGCAAGCACCAGCCAGATTGACAGCAATACAGACTGCATCAAGCATGCACACAACTGGTGCACAGTGCCGCAGTCACCTGCATGTCTTGCGCACAACAGGTGTGCTTGCGCCGCAGCATACATAGGAGCTTGTGCTGTCAGTCACATCCTGGACTTGTACACCGCTGCGGCCAGATGGGCACACCATGGGCAGGTTGTCCACTACAATATGTGGTGATGGGTCTTTGTGCTGAGCTGTTGCAAGCTGTAGTAGGGCAGGCAGCAGCAGCAGGAGAGGCAGGCTGCATCGCCTGATGATGCAGCACAGCAGCAAGAGCAGTTGCCATCGGCCATCAACAGCGCCCCTCGGCGTGTCGAAACTTGCGATCAATGCTTCCGCATAAGCGTAGCTGCCTTGCTCAAACTTATTAACAGTATAAAACATTTTGCGCGACATGAGACGGGCGTAACCGATGTGTTACATTCGGGCGCAACCACATGTGGGTGCATCAGCTGCAGCAGCAGTACAAGCAGCAGGTACAAGTACAGGATGCTTGGTAGCCGCAAGATGGACTACACGTCACTTTTGACCTGCAATATCTTTGAACCTGCAATATCTGATCCTTGGAAAGCACGCATGGCTGGGCACAAACAACACATACTCGCAGCTGCAAGTGCAGGCTACACATGCTCAGGAACCACATCGGAAATAGGTATGAAGCGTGATCTTGAGTACTCAAGCAGCCAACCAGAAGCAGCCCAGCTGAACACCGCCGGCTGAACGCAGCAGTGAAAGTAACACTCACACACCTGAAGTGCTTAAATAGCAGGCTAGGTACAAACCAGCAGGGTGATGCAGCAGCTGTCTGCAACAGCTAGCGCTGCTGCTCTGTCAGCGAATGCCCTTCCTCTCAAAAATATTGACGCCAGCAGCCTTCGAAGTGGAATTCCACAGCGTCAACCACAGTGGATGGCAGACTAGGGACTTGCAGATTGGGGCCTGCTGTCTCAGACAGTGCTGCAATCTGCGTGAAAGTACCTTGTGGCATCCAATATTGTGCTTTTTGGTGCCATGGCCAGCTCGGTTTTGGTAGTACACAGACTGTGATGTGCACTCGCTGCACACACTGCCAGTAAAAGTGGAGGGCCACTGTAGATCAACTTATGTTGCATTCGAAACCTACAGCCTTTCAACGCAGCAGTGTGCTTCGCAGGAGCCAAATCAGGCAGCACATGCTTGAAAAGGGTGCTGTCAAGCACCATAGTGCTGCAGCTGCCCGGTTGCGGAGCTGCCATCGGCCATCAACAGCGCCCCTCGGCGTGTCGAAACTTGCGATCAATGCTTCCGCATAAGCGTAGCTGCCTTGCTCAAACTTATTAACAGTATAAAACATTTTGCGCGACATGAGACGGGCGTAACCGATGTGTTACATTCGGGCGCAACCACATGTGGGTGCATCAGCTGCAGCAGCAGTACAAGCAGCAGGTACAAGTACAGGATGCTTGGTAGCCGCAAGATGGACTACACGTCACTTTTGACCTGCAATATCTTTGAACCTGCAATATCTGATCCTTGGAAAGCACGCATGGCTGGGCACAAACAACACATACTCGCAGCTGCAAGTGCAGGCTACACATGCTCAGGAACCACATCGGAAATAGGTATGAAGCGTGATCTTGAGTACTCAAGCAGCCAACCAGAAGCAGCCCAGCTGAACACCGCCGGCTGAACGCAGCAGTGAAAGTAACACTCACACACCTGAAGTGCTTAAATAGCAGGCTAGGTACAAACCAGCAGGGTGATGCAGCAGCTGTCTGCAACAGCTAGCGCTGCTGCTCTGTCAGCGAATGCCCTTCCTCTCAAAAATATTGACGCCAGCAGCCTTCGAAGTGGAATTCCACAGCGTCAACCACAGTGGATGGCAGACTAGGGACTTGCAGATTGGGGCCTGCTGTCTCAGACAGTGCTGCAATCTGCGTGAAAGTACCTTGTGGCATCCAATATTGTGCTTTTTGGTGCCATGGCCAGCTCGGTTTTGGTAGTACACAGACTGTGATGTGCACTCGCTGCACACACTGCCAGTAAAAGTGGAGGGCCACTGTAGATCAACTTATGTTGCATTCGAAACCTACAGCCTTTCAACGCAGCAGTGTGCTTCGCAGGAGCCAAATCAGGCAGCACATGCTTGAAAAGGGTGCTGTCAAGCACCATAGTGCTGCAGCTGCCCGGTTGCGGAGCTGCCATCGGCCATCAACAGCGCCCCTCGGCGTGTCGAAACTTGCGATCAATGCTTCCGCATAAGCGTAGCTGCCTTGCTCAAACTTATTAACAGTATAAAACATTTTGCGCGACATGAGACGGGCGTAACCGATGTGTTACATTCGGGCGCAACCACATGTGGGTGCATCAGCTGCAGCAGCAGTACAAGCAGCAGGTACAAGTACAGGATGCTTGGTAGCCGCAAGATGGACTACACGTCACTTTTGACCTGCAATATCTTTGAACCTGCAATATCTGATCCTTGGAAAGCACGCATGGCTGGGCACAAACAACACATACTCGCAGCTGCAAGTGCAGGCTACACATGCTCAGGAACCACATCGGAAATAGGTATGAAGCGTGATCTTGAGTACTCAAGCAGCCAACCAGAAGCAGCCCAGCTGAACACCGCCGGCTGAACGCAGCAGTGAAAGTAACACTCACACACCTGAAGTGCTTAAATAGCAGGCTAGGTACAAACCAGCAGGGTGATGCAGCAGCTGTCTGCAACAGCTAGCGCTGCTGCTCTGTCAGCGAATGCCCTTCCTCTCAAAAATATTGACGCCAGCAGCCTTCGAAGTGGAATTCCACAGCGTCAACCACAGTGGAATTCCACAGCGTCAACCAGTGCTGTGCCAGGACCAACAACAAATCTATTGGACCTGCGGTCCTGCTAGGTCCATAGCAAATCATCTACAGCAAACAACCAGCAGTCGTGCATCCTTTGTTTGGCTTCTCAGGCCTCATAACCAGACAAGGAGCAACCAACTGGACAGCAATAAACCGCCGATTGCAGGTGTCCAAAGACAGCTGAGACACAGAAGCTTACACCGTATGAAACCGATTACGCCACGCCACAGTCAAGCCACAGCGAGCCATCCTGCAGTCTGCTCCTGCAGGCTAGGACCTTTCAGATCAAGTGCTACCGATGGCGATCCTGCCAACACTGCTGGCCAAAACAAAAGAAGTGCTCTGAGCAACTGCTGTTGCTCGGGGGATGACTCAGGCCTCGAACCCACACCATCAACTGGTGAACAGGGTTGGCAGGGTACACACCAACAACCAAGAAATCCACCAGCATAGATATAGCTCGTCGCAGATCCAGCCCCATCACTAGGTTTGTGTTACCAGCTGGTGCACACACAGACAAAGACACCGATGAAAGCACATGCATGTGACTGCAACTAGTGCGTCAGCAAGTTGAGCGATTTGTGTTGTTGCGTTGTTGCTGTGTTGTCGTTGCTGTTGGTCGTTGTTCAGTGGCACGGTTGAACGCTGCCTATTCCCAACTTGGGCTCCATTGTCCAATATCTATTGTGAACACGCTGAATACGCTGTGACTGCCTACAGCAGCTGTTTCTGTGGCCCTGTTCACCAGCAGGGGCTTCTGCTGCAACAGCACCTGCGGCTGCAGCTGCCAACTCCTGCTGCTGCTGCTGCTGCTGCTGCTGCTGCAGCTGTTGCTGCAAGCGGTCAAACTGCCTACATCGTCGTTTGCTGGGGCGCACTGTTTCACCAGTAGCTGTAGCCAGTCGCATTACGCTATTGCTTTTCAAATTGCCTTTGGACCAGGAGTGATTAAACAAAACAAACCAGTAGCACGTGCCTATGTGACTAAACTGAGCCAAATGCGCCGTGGCCCTGCAGCTGAGTTGTGCATGAAAATGCGTCTAGAGTGTCTGCCACTGCGTGCTATTCATAGTTGCCAGCGCCAGCGCCGCAATGAAACCACTGTACAGCGTACCCAGCGAGAATCATGCCCTGCCTGCCACAGTGCACCTGAAACACTTGCTCACTTTTTGTTGGAGTGCCCTGCTTATTCTGCCTGTAGAACCACCCTTTTTAACAAATTACAAGAGACTGTGCCTGCCACACTGGCGGCTATTCAAGCAGGCCCGCCGGCCAATACCTGGAGGGTGCTGCTGACAGATGATGTCCTAGGCAATGATGAACCTGCCCGGCCAGCTGGAGCCGAGCGCGAAGACACGGGTGCTGTGACAGCCATGAGAGCAGTAGCTGATTTTGTGTGTGAGATTTGGAAGCTGCGGAGTGCCGTCTTCACAGGACGCGGGACCAATGAGGGCAACCTTATGGTGTAAGGCCTTGTTGGTGAACCTTCACCAGCGGCCTCTGCTGCGGCTGCTGCTGCAAATGCCTGCTGCAAGTCATCTGCAAGGCCCTGGAGGTCTGGTGGCTGTTGCACCTGGCCAGAAAGCTGCTGCTAGTGTATCTGATCCCTCCATGCCTGCTGGCGCTGCAGCTGCTGTGTTTGCTGCTGCGCATGCAATTCTGCGATTCGTTCTGGGTCCAGTACATCTAAGTCGTCTGTTTGCCGCAGCAGGTCTAAAACGGCCTGCCTATGTTCTGCAGTAGCTTTGATGCACTTGTCGAAGACGTGCCTAGCACATTGCTGTAGCCTTGAAGACAGGCCATAGTCACACGTTGCAGCTTACTCTGTTCTTTGATTCTCGTTTGAAATATCGTGCGATGAGGAAATTTGTTTGTTTGGGCATGCCCGAATTGTGAAAACGAACATTGCACTGACAGCAAGTACAATCGAGATATTGTATTCAATACACAGTGAGTGAGGGTCCTTGTGATGTACAATTTGACTGGACGATATGGGCGAAGCCGCCTGAGTGTTACTTTACAGCCTCCACAGACAAGACATCCGATACAGGCTCCAACATGCTCAACGCATTTTGAATGTATTTAGAATGCCAATGCTGTGGCATTCAAGGCTTGAAATGGCCCCAATTCAAACCGCAATTTTCGCCGGGCCGGGAAGCCGCCTGAGTGTTACTTTACAGCCCCTCAGCGACATTTGTGGCCGATGCACGATCCGATATGGGCAGTGCACTTTAAATGTAATTAAATTACCAATGCGTTTGCGGATCGGGCGTGAAAGTGCCCCAATCGTTAGCGCTCTTTTTCCGGGCCGGCCCTTGGCGAGAGCTCCCTATAGGTGGTACCCCCTTCGATTCCATGCCCTGCGCTTTTTTTGCCCTTGCCGAACTCGCTAAAGTCCTCAACTTGCAATGATGAACGGATGTCGGGGATTATAGGGCTTATTATATTATACTCCCTATCTATATACGTCATATGTTCCTATTTACTCCCTTCGGTAGTGCTTGGGCGCTGATCGCTGGTGCGGGCCGGAAATAGCGCTGGGTGATCTTTTAATTCCTTTTGTGTGGCGTGGAAGGCTGCTGGAGACCGGAAGGACTCAAGGCGTTCATGTTCGCTTTGGTGCACCAGGTGCCAATCTCTCTCCAGGCCACATGGGTGCGCAAAATCGGCCATGTACATTGTGATTTGGCTGAAAATGTGAAATTGGGCTCGAGAGGAGGTTTCCCTGGATGTTGGTCCCAGCTTGCCATCTCCGGAAGTCCCCGATACAGAATGGTGGGATCGATGGATTGCAGGAGTTGGAATTTGGCAATTGCACGATCCCACATCCTTTAACCCATGGTTTGCTTAGCAAACTAGCAGCTTGCTAGTGAGCTAAGCACTCCACTTTCAATTGAGCAACAGCGGGCCTCTCCGTTCCGCTGTGATGCATGCTGGCAGCATACACGGCTCAGATATAATTTGGTGTTCATGTATTGAATGTATGAGTGGTTCTGCAGCTACATGCATGGAATCTGCTGTTGCTCCCTATGTAGCAGCAGTTGTCTGCAGCAGGTGTGGTGTTGCAGCAGGTGTGTATGCATTGGGGGACACAGCTGTCCAGAATCCTGTGGCAGTCTATTTGTGTACCATCCAGCAGGAATTATTTCAACTGACAGAGGCGCTGTTCCTGTTGAAAGTTTTGTATACATACTGCTGCTAAGTAGCAGCAGTTGTGTGTCAGCAGACGTACAGCAGAGCTGCAATGGTGGTGCAATAGCTGTGAACATTCACAACGGTTAACCGTTCACAGTTTGAAAGCTCATCACATGTACAAGTGATGTCATGGCAGGTTTTAAATCTGCATGTTAACAGGACTTCGAATGTGGATACAGTTTGGTTAGCACATCCAGGCTGGATTACCTGCTGTGCTATGTTGTGTATCCACTGACCGCTGTGTTGGTTTGCATGATTGAAGTTTGCTGTGTTCACTATGTATACGTTACTGTTGCTACGTAGCAGCAGTTGTCAGCAGACTGCAGTTGTGCTGCAGCAGCTATGAACACAGCTTATCACTTGTACATGTGATGTTTCAGCAGAGAGTTCTCTGCCGTTTGCTATGGCTTACTAAGCCCTCTCTGTGATAGAATGAGGCAGTCAGTGCCTTCATGGCTGCTGTGCCATATTGTATATTTGCTGCTCACCGATGTCCTGATTGGCTGTTATGCGCCGAAAGTCATTATAATTCCTGTTCACTGTATGTACACTGTATGTACAGGTCTGTCCTTCAAGAGTTCTTTGAGTCAGAAAGGCTTGACATTTACCAACATTTGTTGAATGCTACTGCCATGATTGGCAGCCTTGAGAGGTTGGGTACTGCTTGATTTGATAGTAGCATGTTGTTGAGCCTGTGATATCCTTTTTCACCCAGGTCTTCGTTGCGCCGTAGGCGCTTGAGCAGACCACTGTAACCTCTTCTTCATCAACTTGCAATGAAGCTGCTGCTGCACGCAGCTGCCCTGATACATAGGTGCGCAGGTGCGCAGGTATCTGCCACTGATCGCAATGGAGTTGAGTTGCTAGTTGGATGAATGCTGTACACAAGCAGGTTGCAATGTGCAGACAATACTGCTGCAGACCAGCCAATGTGGTGTTGCAAAGCCACTAAACCATGGCAGCGTAAACAGTGCCGCCACAATAGAGCCTCTACTTGAAGTCACATCCTGAGGGTGACAACGGTAACTAGACCGGCAGCTCCCTAAACAAACAAGAGCTGCAGAAAGCCGGCAGCAAGCTGCTGAGCATATATGATATAAATGTCGCCGATCACTGCTGCAGCTGCACTTGTGCGCGGCCACAAAGAAAGCAACAGAAACCAAACCCATGACAAGCCGAATCAGCATTTGGCATCAAACCTTCATGCTGTTGTTTGTGCTGCACAAGGCCCTCACAGACGTCACAGCACTTACTAAACTTGCACTCAAAATGGGATCTGCCTGATACTACAGCTTCCCTGCATAGCAAGTCTCGGATGGATTGGCCTCCAGGACCCCTGCAGCTGTCTGGCTGCAAAAATGCTGTGTAGCCCTGAAAGCCGACTGCTGCAAATTTGAATCACATTTGCATCCAACCTCAACAATAACCGCATTACCACTCCATATGTAAGCAACACCGGTTACGTACTGTGCAATCACCCTACGCTCTCACCCTGGGATTCAAATTCTGAGTTGGATCCACCGTGCCTGTGTGCATGGCACGTCTCCGTTCAGCAGGAACAGCATGAACCAACCAGGCTGTGCGATGTACTGGTTGGGCGGCATGCGCAGGGTGACAGCGCCACTGCTGTTGCTGGTGACAATGAGGCGCACGGCACGCTGGTTCATGTTGTTCTGCAGGAGCACAGCAGCAGGGGCAGCAAATCAGGAGTGTTAGTGCAGCAGAGTGCACGCACACATTTGTGTGCTGCGGTGGGCGACACACACAGGTGTGCACGCCATGCCACGTGGCCTTGCCAGACTATGCAAGGACGAGTGAAGACACTCTCTACCAGCATGGATATGCAACAGCACATCGTATTGTATGTAGCAAGTGGCCTGTGCATGATGCCCATAAGTGAGCGTCACACCCAGTAATATCAACACAGCCAAAACCTTGACACACAGGCAATGCTATCCCTCACCTGGTGCGTAACTGCTCCTGGTGTCATGATGACCGCGCCTGTCACCCTGCCCGTGTAGCGCGCAGTCAAAGTGGCACCATAGCGCATCCGTTTTGCACTAACCGAGCTGATGACGGGCCTGCTGGTGCCAAAGAAGTAAGGCGGCAGGAAACGCTCTGCTGCGTGCTGGAAGATCCAAGGCGTGGGGCGAGCACATCCACGGGTGCAGGTGCCTGCAGCACACATATGCAGATGGTGCTGTGTGGGTAGTGGCTGCAGCACATGCATTTGAACCTGCTGGTATCGCTTCGAACATGATATTCTGTGGTTGTAGAGTGTGGCAGCAGGCGTAGAGTGACTGAAATGCTGATCCCTGGAGTTGTGGTGGGTGCTGCATTTATGCTTGAAGCTAGACCAATAGCATGTGCTTCAACCTAGTGTTGCATGTGACTCGACTAGTGCAAAACGCATATAAAACATACTCACCATACTCGCTGCCCATGACAAGCACGCTTGCGTCAGGCAGCAGCAGAGCTGTGCTGTGATAGTAGCGGTTGATGTTGGTGGCTGCCAGCGTCCTGAAGCGCTGCCCTGCTGGCGCTTTAGGGTTGTACAGCCATGCGCCATGCGCAGGGTCACGCGCATTGGCGATGACGCCAGTCTGTTGCAGGACAGAAAGTTCAAAGAGAATCAGGGTCAGCAGCAGCAGCAACTCCTAGTAAAGCGGCATGTTTGCAAGCAGAGGTGGTGTCCGGCAAAGGCAACTGCTTGCTAGTTGGCGTTCAGCCGTTAGCCTTCAAGTCATAGCGCACAAAATTGCTCAGTTCTGCAGTGCCACAGCCAGCAGATGCACACGCATGCTAAGCTGCGTTGCACCACACCTTTGCTCCGTTGACGATGATGATTTGTCCGTTGGGCAGTAGCACAGCATCATTCATGTTACGGCCGTACGGCATTGCCTCTTTCTGCCTGCAGCAGCACCCGCAACCAGCACCCGCAGATGCAGCAGAAGCAGTGAAACCCGTTGCGAGGCGCTCTAGGAGCTACTTCGTTGCCAGCAGCTGCCAAGGTCACAAACAACCCTCAACTGCATTCATTTCTGAAAGTTCTTGCCAAACAACACAACCCGACATGGCCCGCTGATTGAAGCAACGGCTGCAGCAGCCGCAGCAGCTTGGCAGCAAGCATCATCATTAAGTGCTCACCAGACGAAGCGATTGTCGTCAACGGTCTTCTTGTCAAGCCGCAGCCTATGAGCATAGGCATTTGTAGGCTGATCGCACTCGCATTGGGCTGCATGTTACAGCACAGGCATGGGGCAGGTGTGGTGAGCAACACAGCAAACGCAGCTAGAACCTGCCTGGCTGCTTGCCCTCAAGCACGTGCGTCTAGCCTATGTTGCCCAGCTAGTGCAAACGCATGCCTGTACGTGATCCGCTCTGCTGCACAGGCTGTTGCCTTCAGACCATTGCTGCACCAACCCCTTGGCCAGGCTATTGAACTGCCACTACAGCCAAATGTAGAGCATCAAGCAACTGACACGCATACATGCCAGCTGACGTAGCAGGTAATGCCAACAGCAGCGGCAAGCAGCAGCAGCACCGCATGGTGAGCAGCACTTACGATTGCCCCTCCTGTACCCTCCAAACATGACGACCTCGGCAGCGTAGCCAGCCTCCGGCTCCAGCATGAGCATGGTGGCAGTGCCAGCCATGGACATGGCTCCACAGAAGCCAGGGGTGGGCCACAGGGATGATGGAATGTCACGGTACTGGCTCCAAGTGTTGCTGGGGGTGAGGCGCATGATGGCACCGTTGTCGCAGTTGAACATGAAGAGGTGGACCGTCCCTGGGTTGAACCATGACGTGTAGGGCAGCACGTAAACTGCAAACAAGCAGGCAGACAGGCAGGTCGGCAGCCGCAGCTTTGGCAGCGAACCAGGCATGCATAAGATCATAATTGAGATCGAGACGTTACATGATTGTCACAGCAGTTGTACGGTGATTCGCTGTGAGTGAGGCGCGACCCAAAATGCGGAATGCTGTCTCGCCGAGCAAAGAGGGTTTCAGGCAGCAGTACACACCAGGTAGTTAGGGCCAGTCTAAGCTCAGACTCAGTGCTGGCGCTCACCGAGTGGGTAGAGTATGAAGCCCCTGAAGCGCTGCAGGATGGGCAGCGTGTCCTGCTTCACGATGTTGAGCGAGGCGTGGTTGTAGATCTCTGCGCTGGGCACGGGTGTGGACACGTTCATGCTGACTGTGCCGCCCGTGATGACCGTGCGCACACCATCAGGCAGCAGCGTCTGCAGGGCAGGTGGCAAGCAGGCAAGTTACAGACCACAGGTGGTCACTCTGCTAGAAATCTCAAACCAGCGGCTGTCAGTGGTCCATGTGAGCCATCACAGCCTTTGCAAGATGGATGTGCGCCCAAAGAAGAACTGAAACGCTGCCTGATGTTAGGCACACACTGCCAGCATTGATGAAAAGGCATGTGAGTCACACCACAACCTACCTGTGTGGGGTACCAGCGCGGTGACCTGAGCCTGCTGCCCAGTGCCCTCCAGCCTCCATCGCTCCACGTGCCAGGGGTTGGCTTGGAATAGTGGCGCATGCCACGCAGGCCGTTGGTGTAGCCAGGGGAGAACCTGTCACCAGGACATGGTGCGGACAGCGTCAAATCACGCATGAGGAGACTTCAAGGTGTTATACAAAAGCATTGCAGCGCTTGCAAGCAAAATCAGTGTGGACATCATCTCTGACGAGACTAAACAGTAGATAACAGGCAGCCATATTGCTCTCACACAACTAGCATGATTCTACACTCCTGTCACTGCGCCTCACCTGTCACCAGCAAAGTCGTCACCGCCAGCAGCAAGCACCCTGCCATCTGCCAGGTGACTGTTGCCGGTGCAAAAGGGAGTCAGCCGCATTCGCTTCACATAGTACTCGCCATTGGTCGGGTCAAACACAGCAGTGACTTCAGGCGCCCCATCTGAGGCGATGACTCCCGGTTCGTAGTTGTCACGGCTCCCGCCCATGTGCACGCGTGACCAGATCAGCACCTGGCTGCTCTCAGGCATCAGCACGGCATTGATGGCCACAACGCCAGTGCTGGAGCGGCCTGTGGCGCAGCACACCACACGTACGCAGCCAACACAACACAACACCCACCAGTGCTTAGAATACAGCATGGATTGAAGAACAGTCTGTAGCATTGCCTGCGCCAGAACACTCCAGCTACACAGTAGAGCAGGACCATGCGTGTTGAGTCTGAACACAACACGCTTAGCTCAAAATCATTCAGTCAGCCAGGCCAGCACACAGCAGTGCTGACCGACTGTGGTGGCACACACTGCCCAAGCGCGTCCTGCCCATACACTACTACACAAGTGTGCAAAATACATGACAACTTGCAAGCAGCAGCATGCTGCACCTTTCTGACTCCTGCCACACAGTGCCTGATCAACACAGCCTGCTTACCACTTACCCGCACGGTTCCTGATGATCCGCCATTCACCATCCACTGAAGGCACCCCAGCAGCACTGTAGTTGCCAGCCTGACGAGACTCAGGTGCTGCCGGCGCAGCAGCAGCTTCGCAGGTTGCCCTTGCCTCGTCAGTTGAAAGTGACCTGGCCATTGTGAATCGGATTCGCTCCATCATGCCAAGGTTGGGAGACTGGCGGGCTGTGAAGCTGCCAGCAGTGGCATTGACCTGGCGGCTGCAGCAGCAACAGGGAAGGTAGCAACAAAGGCAGCACCAGTGCACATGTATTAAGTGTGCTGGGCACAATACGCAAGGGGGGCGTGTGTCCTTTCCACTGAAATGAACGCACAACAATACACGCAGTGCGTAGCAGTCACAGTGTTCAAGTGCTTCAGGATGCAGCCATGCATCCGCCGTCTTGCAGTTGTGCTGTGCAGCCAAGCCTGCGCCTGCTGCATCCTATACACACTCACTTCACACATGCTCCTGTTGCAGGGTCATACGGGGCTGCCATCAATGGCTGATACTGCCCGGCCTCTCCGGAAAAGTACCTGCACAAAAGGACAGAGCAACAGTTGAATATGCAACCTGATGCAACTTGAATATGCTCAGTGCCTGTGTTGACATGGATGTGTAACATGCAAGTTGCACGCTGATGAAGATGTGAACACCCAGTAGTGCCTGAGGAGCTGAGCTGCACAGCACAGCACAGCAGAGCTCTTGGCACAAAGCACTAAGGATCTGAGAAGGCAATGCTGCTCCTCATCACTGCTGCTGCCGCAGACTAGGCGTCATGCTGGCGAGCTGTGACTCACAGCTCTCAACAGCTCCGAGACTAGCTCACCTGCACGTCTTGCGCACGACTGGTGTGTCTCCACCGCAGCAGATGTAGTAGCTTGTGCTGTCTGTTACGTCTTGAACTTGATAAAAGCCCAGACCAGAGGGGCAGATGCGTGGAAGGTGCTCTATCACCACCTGTGGGGTGGCCATGCCATGCTGCCCTGCTGCTTGGCGCAGCAGCACCAGCGGCAGCAGCAGCAGGAGGCTGCACAGCATAACAAGGACATGTACAGGAGACAATGGCAGTGGCGACGGCAGCAGCAGCAGAGGTACAAGTTGTAAAGTGCTTGGTGCTTGCACATGTGTCATTTCTTGTGACATATCTCAGATTGCAGCAGGCTGCTTCAAGCACTGCCATGACTTGGCACCCAGCAATTGAAACTGAGCTTAGAATAACAGCTGCAGGATGGTTCACAAACAGAACGTCAACGCAGCAGTGCTTGCCTTGAAAAGCCAACCGCAGCCATCAGGACTGCCCAAACTACGCTGCACACTAAACCTGGCTAAACTACTGGCAACAATTCGCGCGGGAGTTCGCGATCCACGGCAACGCCTTGCAAGCAGCGGCGCCTGACTTCCTTATATAGACCATGATACAATTACACTTCGCAGCTGCTACGTGTCTCGGCTGCAGAAGTTCCGAGGCATAATCGCTTGCGTACTCCCTCGACAGAACGACCACGTCGCACAATTTCCGGCAGTTTGTCGCACGTGCACCCAGCGTAGCTGTACTTTAGCAAATTTTCTATATAATGTGGTAGTTCGACGTATGAGCTCTCTCCCTGCAGCTGTTGTGAATGTGCTGGTCGGACGGGGGGACCTATGACTCTTCACAGTGACGGTGGTGTGCTTGCGTGTTGTCACTTAGCTGTGGCAGCTGCCAGGTAGCGCCTGAAGTACTAAAAACACGTGGAGAAACGGACTCATGGAGGTGGGCTCCACCATCTGTTGTTGCTCTCAGCATGGCTGCATACTGCGCTGCTGATCATGATCAGCAGTCGTGACACTGTGCAGCCCCAAGCGGCAACAGAGCACTGTCACAAACAGGAAGTCATACTATAGTCTACAATACAAGCATCAGCATGCAAACACAACTACGCTCTCACCTGCAATGCAGCTGCGCAGCGATTGCGCAAGTGCGCCGCGCGCTCAAGCCATCATGTGGACACACATGGCCCTGCATGTGCCAGCGTAGAGCACTTGAACGTCCTGGTGCCCGGCCCAGGAGTTAGCAGCCCAGCAGGTTGTGGCAGCATACAACCCAGCAGGTTGTGGCTGCATAACCCCAGCAGTTTGTGGGTTCTCATGACAACTCCCTCTCCAGCAAAAGCAACGAGCCAGGGCAGCAGCTGGCTTGCTGCTTGCCCTGTACACTTGTTCTTGCACTGCTGGACAACAGCTGCTGGCCAATCTGTTGCACCTACTTCTCGTCTGTGCCTTGCGGCCGCTGCACAACTGTACATGCTTGCTGTGCCCCAAGATGTAGCTAGCAGCGCCACAGTGATGATGCAGCAGCTGCTCAGATAGGTGCTGGCGAGGCAGAGTGCCCATGATCATCCGGTACTGCTGCTGCTAGTGAGCACCCGGCGTGTAGCCTCTGCTGCAGCAGAAGCAGCAGCAACAACAGGTGCTGCCACACTGCAAATGCGCTTTGGCAGAGGTGTACTGTTACCGTGCGTCGTGTTTGTGGTGGCACAGTGGACGACTCCTACTGCTGCTCTGGTTGCTACGACGGCAGCAGCAGCAGCAGCAGCAGCACAGCGTCTGTTGGGCTGGAGCATTATAGAGCTGGCTGTAGTGGCCATTGCGCTGCTGCTGGTGCTCCTGCTGGCTTCTGTGCATGCCGCACCCTGCTGCTGCTTTTGATTAAAAACATATGGCTTGTGTAGCCGCTGTTGCTGCTGGGTGTCTTTTGCTGCGCCAGCCAACTGCTTGCAGGACGGGGGCCAACATGCCATGGCAAAGCGCAGCTCTGCTTGTTGTGAGGTGCCTGCAGCAGCCACAGCAAGAGCCACAGCAGGCCAGCAAACATTCATATCTCGTCTTCTGTTTATATTAAGTTGCGTGATTCAGTAACGGTGGCTGTGCTGCGCGTTGCATATAGCATTCTCCTTGCAAGGGAGCAGTACATGGACGTCTTGCTTCTTGCAAAACACTCTCATCTGGGCGTTGCAGCGTGCATAGGCAGAGCAAGCGGCCGTCCACAGCCTGCATTTACATGTCTGAAGTACACGATGCTGTTGATGTGGCACAGCTGCTGCTGAACAGAATGCTGTTGCTGTGGCACAGCTGCTGCTGAACATCAGGTGCACATTGCTCAGCTGAAGATACGACGTGTACCGGGCTCCTGCGTGTGGACAGCATGGTCGTATGCCAGCGAGCAGCACTCACTTCAAAGGAGATCGATGAAGTGAGCTTGAAGTGCTGGCTGTAGGCATGCACAGACAGCCACATGCTGACCGTGCTGACAGGCGTCGTGTGCACCGCTGATCTTACGACAAGGAAGTTAAGCACTTTGACCAACCCTAGCGGATGATCATTGGCACACGAAGAAGAAGGGGTTACACGGTGTGCACAGGCAACTACGTTGCAACGAACACCCGAAAATCTGGAACGTCGCAGATGACTCAGCAAAACAGGCTGTCACTCAAGGAGACTCACCCCAGAAAGTCTCTCTGTGTGTGTAACTTGACATATGGCCTTGCAGGTCAGTCACAGCACACGCAGTGTTGATGCTAAACAAAGGCAACAAAGGACTAGTGTAAACAGTGTCAGTGACAGCAAGCTGCACTTTATGCAGTGTAGCGGGCGGGCTGAACCCACAGAACATCACCCACCAGCAGCAACACAGCCTGGCAGGCGGCGGTCATTGGCACACGAACAGGGCCCTGCTCACCATTGTTACATGTCATCATGTTGCAAGCATTCAAATGGTGGCGAAGAACTACAGCAAGTGGTGCGCTGCGATGAGCACCGACAAACGCTAGCCAGTGGCCGAAAGGTTGCAGGTTCGATTCTGAGCCTAAGCAGTATGTCCCTGGACTCAGGGATACAGTCGGCGAAAGCCGAAGGAAGGATGCTGCTAATGTCCTCGCGACTCTCCGCAGGACTCCGTTGATTGCTGGCTATATACACACCGGCCCTGCTAGGTATGCGGTCCACCGTATGGGGTGATTCCCACATGCTGCCTAGTAAGGGGTGTAAGGGTCTGGGTGGTCTACCTTACAGCGAAAATAGAGAGTATTTTCAGTCTGCTTTCCGCCTCCCCAGTGGGTGAGGCGCGGTTGCCGATGCCGAAAGGTATGGCTTACAAGGATTTATTATTATTTATGCTGCGCTGCAGCAGTAAAAAGTTACTTTGTTACATTGGTAGACGAACCACAGCTGGAACCCTCCAGCAAGGGCATCAGCCTGAGCTGATCACATCAACAAGACAAAACAGGAACGGGTGGGAAGGGTGGGTGTCGCGAAGCGACAAAACAGGAACATAAAGGGCCCTGCGGCCAGCTCAGCATGAAATCACCTGATTGGGACAGCAGCACTGTCGAGGCAAACCCTTAAGACCCACCCAGCACAGCCCACCCTGAAGAAGGGACTGCTTTGCTGGCATAAACACCATAAATGGTGATTTTATGCTGCGCTGCAGCAGTAAAAAGTTACGCAACCACCCCACACGCAAGAACGAGTCACACGTACAGAGTAATCGTCGCACCTGCTGCCACCATCCATTGGTACAATGACCGCACAGCAGAATCACAAGGCACAACTCGAGCATACAAATCGATCATGCCCGCAGACTTCCATTTCAACCAAACTCGAATAGTCTCACGAGACACACCAGCAGCCATCATAGCTGACACCGCACCAATGCGGAGAGAATGAGAAGAGAACCCAGCAGTAGACTCAGCACCACCATACTGCTGCACAAAGCTGGACACTTGCTCATCCACAAAAGCCTCACTTAGGGGACGTTTAGAAGGCCCCGGCGGGGCCAACAAGGGGCGGTCAGCAGCCCAAGTACGGCGCGCAACGCAATGCTCATACAACAGCCTGAACACACGCCGCCAGAAGTCGCCCCCATTTGGGCCACGCACAGCACCCAGGTGCAGGGGAATCACCCAATCAGAAAACGCACGCGGCTGCAGACGCCGCTTCAACACCTGCGCACGCAGCACTATGCTGCTGCTGCTCACGTGCAGGTCACCAACAGTCAAACTAGCCAGGGATGTGCCACGCAACCCTGTCAGCATGCCCAGCAGAACTGTAACAACTGGCAGCTGCACAACATGCGCAGTGGCGGACCCACTGCTGGCACCCAATGGCACAACAGCAAACAGCGCTCGCTCCAGCATACTAGCCGGGACAGGCTGCCGCTCCACTGCTGGCGCCGCTGGCACAAGAATGCGGCCCAAGCCGCTCATGAACAACCTATGCTGTGCATCTGTGACCACCGGCACCGCTAAGCCCAGCAGATTGTGCACACCATTGATGGCAGACACCACACAAGTTAGTGAACTCGCACTGACAGAGCCATTGCGGGCCTGGCCCGCCACAAAAAGATGCACTGCTTCCCGAGAAGCAGGTAAGCAGGGCAACTCAGGTTCATGATCACAGCAGAACTCAGCAAAAACACGGAAAGTAGACATATACTGAGAAGAAGTGCCATCTGCAAAAGCATGACAGAGCGCACTGAGAAGCACGCCCTGCTCAGCACTGTCTGCTGCTGGATACAACCGTTCAACTGCCCACTCACTCAAACGCAGCCAGGGGCTGCCTGACACCTCCACATCACAGCTGTACTTAGCTGCTGCCGCTGTGCGCTGTGGCCTAGCCCGCTCAGCAAGCAAGTCCAGCACTTGAGCGCCTGACAAGCTGCTGCCAGCTAGCCCTCCAGCCGCACTGCCAACAGCGGCCATTTAGCACGAATCAAACCCCCTGGCCCTCGCCTGAACATTGCACCCAGCGGCAGGCAGCGGACAGACTTCGCACGGGAGAGCAGCACTGGGTACCAAGGTGAGGAAGGGAAGTCGGGCACAAGCAGGGTGCAAGCAACATGCTGCGTGCTGTGCAGCTTCTTCAGCACTCTGCTAATGTAAGCCCATGGAGGAGCACAGTATGCATTCTCCCCTTCCCAGGACTGCTCTAACGCGTTGGCCCCTGCTGCTCCGTCACCCCCAAGCATGCTGAAGAACCTGGGCAGTTTAACATTGCCAGCTGTTGCAAACAAGTCAACGCTGTGGGGCCCATACCAACCCTCTAACTGCCTAAACACACGTGTATCCAGCAGCCACTCTGCATCACTCTTGAAGCGCGACAGAGAATCTGCTGGATTGGCCTCAGACTTGACCAGCCTGGGCAGCAGTGTGATGCGCCGCCGATCACAAAGCCAAAAGATCTTGCGCAGCACCCGCATGAGATCAATGCTTGCAGAAGCCCAGTGCTTGACACCATAATATGAAGCAGAGTTATCAATCACACACTCTACAATCTGCTGCTGCAACACAGGCCTAGCAGCTCGTAAAGCAAAATGCACAGCTGCCAACTCTCTAACCATAATATGCTTGCGCTGCATGCCAGGCGCCCAACGACCCTGCTGCTGCAAAACCCTAGACCCTGCTAGCACGATTGCACCCCCGCCTACATCTGATGCATCCGTGATCACAACACGCGACGCTGCTGGGGGCCAGATGCAGCTGCCATTCCAGCGCCGAGGAAAAGCTGCCAGCAGCTTCACGTCGCGGACTGCCTGATTGCTGAGCTTTACTTTGTCTGCCCAGCTACCCTTGCCCTTCAGAGCTGCATACAGCTCATGGGCAAAGAACTTAGCACCACCAAATGCAAGAGAAACACACACAGACAGACCAGCTAGCCGCGCTACTAGCCTAGCAGGCACCCAGCGCGCTGACCTGCTAACCTCTGATAACACAGCTTTGGCACAAGCCTTGATCTTGCTGATACGGTCATCTGGAATGGAGAACACACCACTAGCCGTATCTACCCACAAACCCAAATGCAGCTTGCGAGTCTCAAGCTCCCAGGATGATTTCTTTTCATTAGCTTTCATGCCCAGGTAGGACAGCAGTGCCTTTACATACGCTACCCCACCTGAACCATCAGCTCCTGGAGCAAACAGCAGCAAAAAATCGTCAAGAAAAATGCGGTGACGAATAGGAGCACTGCTGTTCACACCCCCCTCCACTGGCAGCGGAGGAGGATCTGCTAGCCAAGCACCAATCTGCCTGCTGAGCCGCATGAACCAGGCTGGCGACCCACTCCAGCCAAAAGGCAGCGCAACCATCTGATAGCACACACCCTGCACCTTGAACCCAAAGAACTTCTGATAATCAGGGTGAATAAACATGTGAAAGTAGCCATCTGCCAGATCAAAGGCACTCATGCAGTCGTGGGGCTTGATAGCCTCACTCAGGGT